>CAUYQU010088024.1:0-200000 GCA_963574635.1 Cheracebus regulus
TGATGGGGATAGCATTGAATCTATAAATTACTTTGGGCAGTATGGCCATTTTCACAATATTGATTCTTCCCAACCATGAGTATGGAATGTTTTTCTATCTGTTTGTGTCCTCTCTTATTTCCTTGAGCAGTGGTTTGTACTTCTCCTTGAAGAGGTCCTTTATATCCTTTGTTAGTTGTATTCCTAGGTACTTTATTCTCTTTGTAGCAATTGTGAATGACAGTTCGTTTTTGATTTGGTGCTCTTTAAATCTGTTATTGGTGTATAGGAATGCTTATGATTTCTGCACATTGATTTTATATCCTGAGATTTTGCTAAAGTTGCTTATCGGTTTCAGGAGATTTTGGGCTGAGATGCTGGGGGTCTTCTAAATACACAATCATGTTTTCTGCAAATAGAGACAATTTGACTTCCTCCTTTCCTAATTGAATACCCTTTATTTCTTTTTCTTGCCTGATTTCTCTGGTTAGAATTTCCAATACTATGTTGAATAGGAGTGGTGAGAGAGGGCATCCTTGTCTAGTGCCAGATTTCAAAGGGAATGCTTCAAATTTTTGTCCAATCAGTATGATATTGGCTGTGGGTTTGTCATACATAGCATTTATTATTTTGAGAAACGTTCCGTTAGTATCTAGCTTATTGAGAGTTTTTAGCATAAAGGGCTGTTGAATTTTGTCCAAGGCCTTCTCTGCATCTATTGAGATAATCACATGGTTTTTGTCTTTGGTTCTGTTTATGTGGTGAATTACATTTATAGACTTGCATATGTTGAACCAGCCTTGCATCCCCGGGATAAAGCCTACTTGATCGTCATGGATAAGCTTTTTGATATGCTGTTGTAATCAGTTTGCCGGTATTTTATTGAAGATTTTTGCATCTATGTTCATCATGGATATTGGCCTGAAGTTTTCTTTTCTTGTTGAGACTCTGCTGGGTTTTGGTATCAGGATGATGTTGGTCTCATAAAATAATGTGTGAAGGACTCTCTCTTTTTGGATTGTTTGAAATAGTTTCAGAAGGAGTGGTACCGGCTCCTCTTTGTATGTCTGGTGGAATTCAGCTGTGAATCCATCTAAACCTATTACTTTAACCTCACTCCTGAGGTCCAGAAACATATTACTACCAGTTGCTTTTTAGACATTCCAATTAGAATGCCGTGGTAGCTGGGTCTAAGTTGTGTAAATGATTTAGAAGTAGGGACTTAACATACCCAGGCTTGAATCTCAACTCCATGATCAATAGTATTTCTGATTTCTCATGATAATTGTATATATTTTATTAGGTTGTAATGAGAACTAATGTGCTTGCATATGTGAAACACTTGACACAATATCTAGCATAAAGTTAATGCCAAATAAATGTTACATTGATATCACCTTCCTCATTAACAGTAACACAATATCCACATTATTGATATTAATATGAATAGTAGTAATATCAATTCTATATTTATAAAATAGAACTCTCCATGCATTCTCTAAAACCAGATACTCAAATATTTCTCTATCCTCCATCTACTCTCTCTTCTTGAAATCCTCTTTCCAACATATTTTATTATTAATTTCTACTTTTTAAAGCAATTCTGGTTTAATATTACTACCTTTAGAAAGATTTTCATAACACCCATTTCACTAAATCAGGCAGAAATATCTATCGTTTTCTATGCTCCGTCCTGTGAATACCCATAACATACACGACCTACATCCAATGCAACAACTGCCATAAAATATTGTAATAGACCTCTGTATCTGTGAGAAATCATTAGGAACTGTGTCTCGTTTAGCTCAGCAAGCCTAGGGCAATCACAGTGCCTAGCATATAGTAAGTACTCTCAAAGGTGTATTGAGTTCATCCAGATAAAATCAAAAACACTTTTTTTTTAAACTGTTACCCAGGCTGAAATGCAGTGGTGCTGTCCGGGCTCAGCTCACTGCAGCCTCAACCTCCCAGACTAAAGCGATCCTTCCACCTCAATCTCCCAAAGTGCTGAGATTACAGGTACAAGCCACTATGCCCAGCCAAGGACACAACTTTTAATAGTAAATAAAATATAACCTACCAATCATCCTGCCTACCCCCCATAGTAGTTCTGAGTGGGAAAATAATTTTAAAAAATTTGCTGAGAATTCCTGATAATGGAAACATCAGAACTTTATCATAGATATATTATTTCAGTGAAAAGCAGTCATGTCCAAAAATGTCAAAGTGGCCCTGCCCTTTCATTAATCATGTAATTAAGGCATTTTGCTTACAATGGCCAATTGCGTGTAAGACATGAACCACTAACAAAGTGCCGAGACAAGGGATTAAATTTATGGTCACCAAATCTCTTAATTTCTTAATGTTTCTATTCATCTAAAGATGTGTTTTCCCAAAAACAGCTCTTACATTTTTTAGAGTTTTCTATTCACAAATGCCACATGAATCCATATTTATGATAACATATAACTCTCACATTAACATTGCTGTTGTACCCTACACATTCAAAGAGAGTGTGCCTAGATGCATAATTCATTGCCATCAATTTATAGGCAAAAATATAAAATCTCTAAGAAAATGCTTTATAATATATCTCTGACTTCCTGGCATTTGACAAAATTAAGTTACAGAATTTAACCAAAGGGGAAAATATTTCTAAATTGAATCTATTTTTGATATACTGGTTTAAAATTCGAAACTGCCAACATATTCTGTTTACTCCCTTGGCATCTGTTGCATCTGCCAACTGGTGGCCAAAAATTAGAGCAGACTTAACTAATTAGAAGGGTCCCCATCTGGTTGCAGAACTTCTTGTTTATGCTTCCTTTACATTCTAAGTACAGAGATTCGAACCAGAACTTTTGTGGTTTTAGCAGAGGAGGCTCTCTCTGGCTAGTCCGCTAGCTATTGTCCTGCTGAGCTCAACTTGGCACAGATGCAACTGTTTTCTATATTTTATGGCCTCTGTCCCTGTGTTCCCTTTGGGATGAATCATCATCTTTGCCACAGGAGTTTCCATTGTCTCTCCAAACACTTTTTTCAATCATTTTTTTTCTCTGTCATCCCAGATCTAAGACTATGAGTGCTTTATTGAGAAATAAAAACTTCCAAAAGAATCCATGATTTGGTAAGTCAATAGTAGCCTCATAAGAATAAAACTGGAGAAAAGAATTAAAGTAAAATATTCTAGTGTAGTTTATTTTTTCATGGTTTTTATTTAATCTTTGTGAGTATAGCTTCAGAAAAAAGCAAGCTCCTTGCAGGATCAGGCAACACATACCTTTGTAGACTTTGAATAAAGACTTTTCTGTGGAAATTCTGGCCCTGCCTGTCATTAGGTGTGTGTCCCTCAGAAAATTGACCTAGCCTTGCTAAACCTCAGTTTCCTCACATGCAAATTTAGAACAATATTTTAATTGATATTTCAAAGAATTATGAGGATTAATAATAAATTATGTGCAACATGCTTAGCACCAATACTGGCATAAAGATAACTGGCCATAAGAACCTCTACAATTGTTGAGAAGGAGGCAAAATTATTTTTAAAAGGTTATAGCTAATAGTCTTTTCAGATGCAATATACCTTGTACCAACTGGTTGTTTTAAAGCTTAGATGTCTTTCTATATTTTTAAAGTTTCTCTTAGAGGCATTTTGATTTCCCTGAGTACATTACTGCCAATATTAGAGGGAGATTAGCAACATGACAGGTGGCTGAAGAAGGCAAGAATGAGATGATCTTGTTATAAAGGGAGACAGAAGTACTCTATTCACTTTATCATCTTTTTGTCTATTTTCTAATGTTAATTTTTTCACTAAGCAAGCAAGAAGTGATAGTAAATTTGAAAACAAACTTACTTGGAGGCTGTCGTGGAGTTATTCAACATCTGTTGAATATCTATTATGCACCAGCCTGTTTTAAGCCTGGGAATACAAAGATGAGTAAGACATGATCTCTGTTTTCAAAGAGTTGACAGTGTGTGTGTGTGGGTGGGGGGAGAAGCCAGGTACATGATAAATAAATACGTTTTTGTATAAATAACCCACACCTGTGTTATAGTGTCTGGGAACTCTTCTGAGAGTAGTGACTACTGAGATAAATTCTAAAGAACTCATAACAGTTAGAGGACCTTCATATAATGAACAAAAGCTATTACAGTTAAAAAAAAAGCATTGTGAGCTCAATTATGGAGTGGAGTTGAGTAAAAAGATGTTCTGGGTTAATATAAGTAGTTTAGAATTGCTGGAACCTAATGTGCATGACTGGCAACATAGAAGGCAGAGATGAAAATGGCAGCAGTGACCTATTGCAGAAGGCTTCTATAAGGATTCAATGGCAGTGAGCAGCTATTGAAAGCTTTAAAATAGTGAAGCGGCAAATACAGATTTTCATTTTAAATGACTCTTAGCGGCATAGAGGAGGACCAATCTGAAGAAGGAGTCAAGATGAGTTTTCTGCAACTCAGGCATTAGCTAAGGAAAAACAATCTCAATTAGGACAGTCAGGGCCTGAATAGAGTAGCAAGGACAGACTTCAGGAAAGGATTGTGAAACAGGGAGACCATGGTGCTCTAAGAATGTTAATGTTGGATATAGCATAATAAATCTGGTACAACCACAGGAGCAAATGAGATCAAGGCTTGGAAGAAAGAAATGTGTTACATCCACAAGTCCCAGAAGAAAGATCACCCCTTGACATGCAGGGCTATAGGGGAAACACCAGTGTCCATCAGGAGTCAGGTAAGAGCTTAGGTCCTGGTCTTTGCTGGAGTTCCCTTAAGAAAGGCAACATAGGGCAAGGTGAACAGTGTAGGATTGATTGGTTTGAATAATTTCAGCAGACTCTAAACTGTCGGACTGGTTTCTAATACTCTGGTGCCTGGTCCTAGAAATGATCAAGGCAGAGGACCATTGCCCCCTGGGTGTACAGGTCAGATAGAGGAAATAAGGCTTCAAACTGCTTAGTTTGCATTTCAAAGGCTTTGTGCCAGCTGAGCTTTTTGCTGCTCTAAAAACTGGCTGGTAACCAAGATTCTCTCTGTCCAAGCTCTAGACAGGCTCTTCTGAAGCTTTTCTTGTCTAGGCCTCAATCTTGGTCTATAAAGACTAAAACAAGACACTAACATAGCTTCCGATGGCATAAAGCCACATCCCTAGGATGACTCTATCCCTCTTGAAGTGCCTGCTTGAGAAAACACAAGGCTGCCAAAATAATTTACAGTTTGTTTTCGCCAACATAACAACTTTAGGTAAGACTACTCTGGTCTCCCAATCTCTGTGTTGACTTCAGTACGTGCCAGTTCGCAAACCCAGGGACCAACCCCTTCTTCTTGCTTTTGTAATATTTTTTTCACTTTTCTCACTCTGCTACACCCCCATTTGCTTCCCTCCCTGTTCTCTCATTCTCCGTTTAAAACATTCGGTCACTTCTGTACAAAATGAAGTTGAGTTCCGTTGACGTTGGCTTTTTTCCCCCTATTGCCAAAGTATATTACTGATTAAAATCTGTCCTTATCACTTTAACTAGTGTTTGGCTTTGTTTATATTTGACGCTAATCCTGGGAGGGGCAGGGTAAAAGGTTTTTAAGAGGATGAAACATCACAATATGTAGAAAACAAAAAATATATACAATATACTTGGCCACTAATCAGACATGGGGCATGTGTCAGTGTGGTGAGGGTGGCACCTTCATTTGTAAGTGGGTATCTGGGGATAGTGACACCACACACAAAACTGGAGAACAGTGGAAGAGATACCAGGCTAAGCAGAAAAATGAAGACTTTAGTTGAATTTGAAGTGCCTATTGCACATGGTGGCATAAGACGAGGGGCAGGGGACATGCTCTAAGCCTAGAGGTTATCACTAAAACCATGTGAATGAATGAGAATATCCAGAAAATGCACAGAATGAGAGGAGTACTTCAAGAATAAAAATCTGGGGGAAAATTCACTTTTAATGAACAAAATGAGGAAAAAGCCCACAAAGATGACAGAGAAGCAACAGTGAGAAAGGAGGGTCGAGAGAGGGTAGAATCATGGAAGCCAAAGACATAAAGCATTAGAAGAAGAGCAGTAGTGACACATGCATGCATAGCGAAGATCCCATGACATAACCAAAGTCTAAAATGTATAGTGATCACTGGATTTTGAAGTCAGGCAGCTCAAGTTCAGGTCTCACTTTCACAGTTTACAAATTGTGTGACTTTGGGCAAGTTGTTCTAAAACTGTTATATTCAGTTTCCAAGTCCATAAGAATAATGCAATATATATATTCCTCTGAGATTTGTTGAAAGGGCAAAATTAAGCAATGTTAGTAAAGCATCTAGCACAGTGCTAGGTAGATAATTCCTCCAACAACGGCATCTATTTTGATGGAGTTTCCCCCACCTTTGAAAATGTTAGTGCTATAAAATGATCTCATAGTTTAAATATGTAATCAACAAATTAACAGTATGATCTCTGCAAGCTCATTATTTTAATATGAGTACTGTGTGTTAATCATTCCCCAAACACCTGGTATGTACTTCCACATATGTATTAACGAATGAAGCATAATTAAAACGGCAATTTGCAGTCAATTTTTATAATCACAGGTCTAATACTTCATCAATCTGTGTAATATCTTTAGATACAATGGAGGTTAAAGAATTGCAATCATGCTTTACTGGATCTTTGATGGAGGATTTATCACATAATATGCAACACATTTTAGACACTTAGGAAAGTTTGGCTCTAAAGTGAAAACAATTGCTCCCTTGCCTGCCCAAATCCTCTGTTCTCTTGCCCAAAAATTTAGGCACAAACTACCTGTCACTGATGCTCTAAAAGAAATCAAACAGAAAAACATGAGACATACCAGAACCAAAAAGGAACATAGCACACAACAAAGGCACAAATACAATTTGAGTGTTAACCAGATCAAATGCATTATCCTACATCCTATAAAGTTCCCATGAAGAGACTGCCCAGGAGAAATAGTCCCTCTAGTAGCAGAGACACGACACATCAAAATAAAGAGGAAGAAATCACATCAGCATAAGCCCTTTAGAAAATGCTTCATGAAGAAGATTTTATTAGATATTAAATATTAAATAAAGAAAAAACCTGTAAGAAGTAGATTTGTTCAAGAATATATGTAGTAAGTCTGTGTGTCTGGCATTATTTTTAAGGTTGAAGACTTAGAGGCAAAAAAAAGTTTCCTAGAGGCAAGGAGTTGTCTGCTAAGCATCAGCTGAGTCAGTTGGGAGAGAACAGCAGCTCATGCAAGAATCAGAATCTTTCAAAATATATTTTATGTCAGTAAAATAATTCATTTAATAACATTACAATTGATATAATTCACATGTTTCTTACTGTTTCACTCTCAGCCCCCTGTATACAATTTGTCAAAATAAATGAGTACTAGATGGCTTAAGAGCCTGACTTACACTGTGACCCCTATTGTTCTACTTAACCAGCCTGGATCATCATTAATTTATGTGGGAAACAAGAATAACAGAATACATTAAAAATACAGTCGTATGGGGAGGATGTGGAGAAATAGGAACACTTTTACACTGTTGGTGGGAGTGAAAATTAGTTCAACCATTGTGGAAAACAGTGTGATGCTGTTGGATAGCCTTTTACCCATAATAGAACTTCTTTCAAGATTAGAGTCCATCCTCTCAAATCCTGCTTTATCAACTATGCTGATGTAATATTCAAAATTTTTTCCTGTCATTTTAACAATGTTTAAGCCTCTTCACAAGGAGTTGATTTTATCTCAAGAAACTACATTCTTTGTTCATCCATGAGAAGCTACTCTTCTATTTTCCTTTCTGTCTTGCTGCTTCTAGCAGGAGCTCTGAAAGTTACAGCAATTCCTTGGAAATCCTAGACTTTGTATAGTGCCCCCTTCTCCACTATCTCAGAATGAGCTGTTTGCCCTGGGCCTTGGTATATCATCCTCTTTTTAGTTTATCAAAATATCAACATTATCTACCTCTAATAGCATTTTCTGCCATTATTTGTTGCTGGATTACCTCACTTCTACTTTTTACTTCCTTAGCCCTTTCAATAGTTGTGTATCCAATTTTCTATATTAAATTCTCTCTGAAACACTGAGTATTTTATGTTTTTCCAACTGGACCTTGGCTGAGGCCTCCTCAATCTTCCACTGGCTTGCTAGGAATGTAGAAACTCAAAAACATCTTTCCATACAATAATCCACAAGTCCTTTGTCGTATATGTATGTGTATTACGCACCACACACACACAGACACACACACACACACACACACACACACACACACACACACAGAGTTTAAGAAACATTCTCAAAAAAGCAGATCTTAGTGTAATTCTTCTTATGTAGAAATGTACGTGTATATACATGCACACACACACACACACACAGATGCCCATGTGGAGCAGCACATTAATGACAATTATCTTATGGTAGAGAACATTAACAGTTTTATTCTCATTTTTTATATGAAAACGTATTTTAATTTGATCACTTTGCAAAGCTACTTTTATTTTATTTTTAATTACCTCTCACAGACGTGAGTGTGAAAGCTACTTTTATTTTGAGAAAAAAAAAATCTTTGAGCACGTGAATATATATTAAAACACTTTATATTCATTAATTTGAATATATTAATTGTATATAACAACAGAACTAATAGATGATAAAATACAAGACCCGATGTAAAATAATGTGAACTACAATGTGCCTTTCTCAAAATAGAGACTTAATAATGTTAATTAAATTATTTTTTTGTTTAAAAGTCAATTTTATTACATTATTTTTCACATTGTCTTTTTTTAATTAAAGGATAAGCTCTCGTAACTCTGGTCTGATCAGTTCTAATCTGAGTCATCCTTGCATCCATTAATCTGATACCAACTGAATTTACACAATAAATGACAAAAGACTGAATTGAAAGAAAAGAAAGCATCAAATATAACATTGGTAATTATTTCTTCCAGGCACCTGTTTTAACTGTAACTGAACAGTAGGATACTGCCTGACTCAAAAGAATGTCTAAAAGGAGAAAATAAAGCAATTTTCACAGAAAAGTTAAAGATTGAGTGACTCCATTTTGTTGGTTTGTGTTATAAACTTAATGCTATTTAAATGTATTTTTTATAGTGTGTTAATAACAGTAATAAAAAAGAGAAAAAATGACAACATACAGCTATGTTATAACAAGCAGATGGTGGCTGGAAATGGGCTGTTATCCAAATGTTCCCATTCTTTTTCAATTTATGATCAGAAAAAGGAATAAACATTTGTATTCCTCCAGTCTGCCATAATATTCCAGCTAAAGTTATAGAGCCTTAATGTTTTACCAGATGAAAAGTCCATACAATAATTATTTATCATTCTAAACTTGAACTTGCTAGTCCAAACCATGAGTGGTGATTTAGAACCTTTAGGAACATTATTTTTTGGAATTATAGGAAATAATTAGAATGCTTCCATTGGAAAAAGACTATCCAACAATAATTTACCATCATAATTTAACAAAGACGTACTTAATTTCCCCAAATTTTCTCTCATTGTAACTTGTTTCAGTGAACAACATAATGGAATATACCAGTCAAACATACTAGTGTACATATTTGCAATCTAGGTTTTGGGGTACTTTTGGTGACATGAATTAGCACTGATCTTGTTTTATTTATTCTGGGGAGTGTAGAGAAAAAGGTTTGAGAACAGTTTATTTTTGAAATACCAAATATTTCTCTTTGTTGATTACAATAAATATGTTATTTTTTTAAAAAAATCCATGTGGAGACATCTTTAGGTAAATATACACTGTACATCAAATACAGCCACCTCAGTCATAGGGATTCCATGATCTGTGCTTACCAAGTGGTCTTATGCCATACAACTCAACCTCTTTTCTAATTATTTTCAAACCTAGGTTTATTACGTTCTTGATATCCCATTCTATTAGGCTATTCCAAGAAATTGGAGGCATAGAAGAAATTGTCTTTTCCATCAATGCATCATCTTTTAGAAAATGTACCTGAATTACACATACCCTTTTTTGTCATCAATAGGTCTGAAGTCCTCGTGCCCCTAAGAAACCAATATTGTTCACAGGGTCTTATATAATTTCACACTGATGTATAAATGACTGCTGTGCATATAACTCATAGCTATGGGTGCAGTTAAACCTTAAGTCGGTCGCTTCTATGTCTATTGCACTGTGTCAGCTCAAACCCTGACAAGTTCTCATCTGGCCTCCAACAACAGCCTCTGAGACAATCTGCCTTTCTGTACACACTGGTGCCCCTTTAATCCAGGCCAGAATACACTTGTGCAATATTTTTTTAAAAAGTAATTTTTACACTGTTATTCCCTCTGCCTCAAAAAGTTCCCTACTCAGTTCTTGATAAAATCTATCAACTAATCTTTTTCTAATCTTCTGATATTAACTTCTACTACACAACTCTTACATCTTGTATTTTAACCTTACTAAATCACTAACAGTTTCCATACACTCGACAATGTTACATGCTGCTATGTTTTATTCAGGTTTTGTTTGTTTGTTGTTTTGCTTTGTCTGGCTGAAATGAATTTCATGCTGATTCATTTATTGAAATCCTAATGCTCTTCAAGATGTAGCTCTACAATGAACTCCTCTCTGAAGCTTGTCTTGGTCCTTGTTTCAGAACAGCCATTCCCTCCTTGATTACTCTTATATATACCTGTGTTTGTCTCTTTCTCACATTAGACTGTAAGCACTTTAAGGGCAGTAACTATGCATAAATCTTATTTGTCTTTCTATCCCCTACAACTGAGCATTGTAGGTGCTTTACACATGTGTTAAGAAGCTGAAATAACGTAGCTGCAATTATTAAATTTCAAATATCATTAAGCCAAAGAGGAAATATTTTTGAGGATGGAACTTACACACTTGAAGCCATATATGTATGCAGCTGCTTAATCATAAGGCTAATGTACAGATAATCCATATTCCTTACATGGATACTACAATAAACAATTGCTGGGTCCTTTCCCAAGATATATTTATTTCCTTCTCCCTGTATTAATAATTCTCTGATTTCCCTAGCTTTGTGGTTTGAATGAGATAATTCATGCTTATTTAACAAAGTAAGCCTTGTTTCCCTTCTTCATAAAAGAAAACTTCATTCCCAGCCACAGTGATTGGTTTAAATGCAATCACATGGCACAAGTCAAGCCTGTCAAAGCCAGTGAAACTCAGTTCTGGGATTCAGTATGAATTTCCAAAGAGGTAAATTTGTGTTTCCTTATAGATGTGTAGATATAAGCAAGGAAACACATATCCCAAGGAGGTAAAAGCAATAATTCTGTTGCATGGAGAAAATAGCATGCTTTGGAATAGTGTCAGCTCTGAGAAACTAGAGCCAAATACAGGAATTTTGGTAATACAAATGAGCTTTGGATCAAGCTTCCTGTTCCCAGGAAGTTTATTACAAGCCAAATTTTTTTATTTGTTTTATCATACTTTTATTTTTTAGAGAATCTGCTGTTCATAGGAAGATTGCAATGAAAGTACAGTGAGATTCCTATATTCCCTCAACCCCTCAACCCCAAATTTCCCTATTATTAACATTTTCTTAAGTGTGGTACATTTGATATAATTAGTGAACTAGCAAAAATGTCTTATTGTTAACAAACGTCCATAGTTTACATTAGGGCTCATTCTTTGTGTTGTATATTTCTAGTTCTGACAAATGCATAATGCCATGGGCCTACCATTACAGTATTTTTCACTACCCTAAAAATCCTCTAAGCTCCAATCTTATTGTTCACTCTTTTCTCTTTGCAAGCCCCTGGCAATCATTGATCTTCTTACTGTCTCTTGCCTTTCTACAATATCATTAAGATCAAATAACATGTAGCTTTTTCAGATTGGCTGTTTTCACTTATCAACACATATTAATGTTTCTTCCATGTTTTTTCTTCACGGAATAGCACATTTTATTTTAGAATTGAACAATATTTTATTGTTTGGATTTACCACAGTTTGTTTATTCATTTGCCTATTGAAGAGCAACTTAGTACTTCCAAATTATGGCATTATGAATTAAGCTCTTAAACATTTATCTGAAGGTTTTTGTGCAGACTAAGTTTTCAGCTCATTTGGGTAAATATCTAGGAGTGCAATTGCTGAATCATATAGTAAACATATGCTTACCTTGTAAAAAAGCTGCCAAACTCTTCCCAAATCACTGTGCCATTTTGCATTTCCACTAACAATGAATGAAATTTCATGTTACTTCTTATACTTGCCAACTTGTTTACCTTAGTTTTCAAGGCAGGCCTCATGTGATTTTTTGGTTACTTGTAACTGATCAAATCCTAACTGAGAAATCCAGAAGTATAAGTAAAAAGTGGAAAAACACATAAGTATAATATAGACCCAAGTCCACTGCATCTGGATTAGAAATCTAGTTCGTTCATTTATTAAATGTGAAATTTTAAAAAGTTGGTTGGTCTCTCTGGATCTCAGTTTTCTTGGGGGTATACAAAATAGAAGGAAATATTCTTTTCGATGCCACCATAAACCCTAACACAAATGACAACCTAAATACTCAGTGTATTAAAAAAGAAAGTCAAGTATTAGATTACCTTGAGAATTAAAGAAAATGTAAATGAGGAGAATTAGAGGTGTATTGTTAAATCCTCCTTTTGAATATAACTCAGATCAATTTATTTTCCTCTTTACATTCTTTGCCTGTATCAAAAATATTAGAAAGAAAACTAAGCCCTAAGTCTCAGACTTAATCTTGCTTTCAAAACAGCAGATCTGAACTCTAGGACTTGTTTGCTTGCCTCTACCCTAGTCACTCCCAAACACCTAATTTACTATGTAATTAAGCATAAAAAATACCAGTTTTGTGCCCCTACCTGCTGATATGTAAACAGTAGTATAACCACTTTTAAGTGAAGAAACATGAAGTGAAAATAAGCTAATACTTAACATTTTTTTTTTACAAAATAGATTTCCTCTGCCCAATACAGAAATCCAAGAAGAGACATGTTACTCTTACCTCAATATTTTCTGTTCATCTCTTCCCTTCCCTGTGTAAATATTTTCTTCCTTTCAATCTTTTTATTCTTCAGAAAACAGATCTTCACTCAAATAATCTCTTGGCTCTGTCATAGAGTCCCTGTCTTTAAAGCTTTCTTGTACCTTCTCTGATGTTTCTTAGGCCAAATATAAGAGTAATGTGGATAAAGTACTAAAATCTTTTTATACGTATTCTAATTCTTTATTTTGCTTAAGGAAGGTCTTTAGCAGACAAATCAATCAAAATTCAACCATCTACTATGCGACTCTTTTTGCTAAATGCATTGTAGAAATTCCTAAGAAACTACACAGAATTGTAGAAGTGAAAAATCTCTAGCTTTCTTTCAATATCATTTTCAGAGTTTATTTTTTTTTTAGGAATTCTATAAGCTCCAGTAAACTCTTTAGACTAGTCTAGATAATTATTGATTTCTCATGCTTTTCTATTTATAAAAAGCTTATTTTTTTCTTTTTTGTTTTTTCTTTCTTTTCTCTGCTAAGCATTATTTATGACAATTAATAAAGCTTATAAAAATTGGGCAAAGTCTAGATCATAAAAGCTACAAAAATAATAGTAATAAAACATGACACAAGTATAAATCATTTCACTTTAATAATTTTTAGGTTGTGCTCATCTAAGCAACTAACATATGTATTGAAACACATCAACAAAGAGTGACTACCCAAGATGTGTCAGAAACTGCTGCATCAGATATCAGGGCCACCAAGTCAAATGGAGCCTATATTCTTACTTATTTATTTATTTTTGAGATGGAGTCTTGCTCTGTTGCCCAGGCTGGAGGGCAGTGGCACAATCTCAGCTCGCTGAAACATCTGCCTCCTGGCTTCAAGCAATTCTCCTGCCTCAGCCTCCTGAGTGGTGCAGATCACTGGCATGTGCCACCACGCTGGGCTAATTTTTGTATTTTTAGTAGAGACAGGGTTTCACCATGTTAGTCAGCTGGTCTCAAACTCCTGACCTCGTGATCCACCCACCTTGGCCTCCCAAAGTGCTGGGATTACGGGCATGAGCCATTGTGCCAGGGTTAAGTGAAGTCTATTTTCTCAAGAAGCTTACAGTCTAGTAGAATGTGATGGGAATATAAACAAGCACAATGATATGTTATGTACACTGATTCAGTCAGTATCTAACCAGGAAACCAAAAATTAAGTACAATAAGAAGAATTTAATGCTAGGAGATCTTAGATGGAGAAGTATAAGCCAAAGAACAATCAGCCGAAGCAAAGATTAAAAACATTAGTGAGTCAGTTCATTGCTGAAAGGACAAAGGGGTCAGAATTGTCTAGCAGAAACTGGAATTATGGCAGACCAGCTAAGTGAGGGCTGGAGCCATGGAGGTGACCGAGTTCCTGCAGGAAAAACAGTCTGTGGAAGAGAAGGGGAAAATATCTTGGGTTTCTAGATCTTTCCTTTTGAATCATCAGTCAGTGTGTTGTATTTGCAAACTGACAGAATTCAACTGAAAACCAGCTAACATGATAGCTTGAGAAATCAACCCCACAGCAGTCAAGCTCCCAACAACACAGAGCAGACCAGGAGAATGACATGAAATAGGTCAGTGGGCCAACAGGCTGGACATTTTGTATTATGATAAAATCTGAGCAAAGTAGGGTGAGGGCATAAAAGAACTGATTAATTCTGGGATGAAAAAGGAGAAACATCTGTATATTCTTTATAGTAACATGAAAGAGGGAAAGAAGGGAAGAAAGAGAGTGGGTCGGGGAGAGAAAGACAAAAAAGAGCCAAAAATTAAAGCCATTTCATCTTCAACCTTGTTTTCCAGAAGAAAAAGAGATTACAATTTAGTGTCTACTTTCTGTTAGTAACAAAAGAAATTTTCGGATACTAAGATGTAAGTTGGTGCAGATAAAACATTTCTACAAAGGTAGCAGATCACTGCTACTGGTAGAAGAATGCCACTGTCATAGAGAACCTTCTTTACTATTCAGTGTCCTAATTGTCGGGACTGAAGACAGGATACTAAGAGCCTAAATCATAACAGGGAAATTTAAATATTTACCTTTCAGATTCCAGGGAACTCCAAAAATGGTAGTGATCAACATCTAAAACAGAAAATTTCATTTTAAGATTTATTAAAGCATTCTGAATTCAACCCTAAAAGAAACTCCAGTGTCAAATCTTTTACATATCATAATTTACTTCATTCCCAAAACCTGGCAGGAATCAATAAAACAAGAAAAATATTGGGGGTCATGAGATGTAATAGAAACTAAATGAAGCAGAGTCCAAAAGCTTACAAAACCACTATGAAACAAGACTGCTAAGAGTCTGAGCCTTTTCAGCAAAAAGCACAATAGCAAATAATAAATTGAAAATCAATAACCTCAAATGCTGAAATTGCCTATGAACTTTGAACATTGATATTTATCTTTTCTTTTTAAAGCAATGCATAACAGGGTCATGAAGTCTTATGAAAACCACAACATAGGACATTTTATTTCCCCTTATGACCTCCTGTATCTTATTTTGCCTTATGCCAAACATCGCATGGCCATACACATTTCTTGATGTGAGAAATATGCCCCTGAAAAGACTGGAACTAAAAGCTGTAGCACAATTATAATTCTATTTGTTTTTAATTTCATGTATGTGTTCCAATTTTTTTTCAAAATATGCCTGTTAGCAACAGAAAGAAACACGAATCGGTTCTTTCGATCTCCCAAATCTACTGCTATGCCTTTCTCTGTATTTGCCTTCTAGAAGAAAACAAAACAAAACAAAAATCCTCAAAAAAATTAATGAATCACATCATTAAAAATAAAGTTTACTTGATGCCAGCAGATCTTTTACTAAGAAAAGAAAAACGTTCCATGATTTAATCCTAAATCTCTGGATTTCAGTATTTCCTGCTTTGAATTTAAGTTGTCTCTTAAAATTGTCAAAAGCTGTAAAGTCTCTCTGATGGCCCCAGTGACCATTTAGAAAGTATTTTCTCTACCCAGTGAACAGGAAATAGCATATTGATATTATCACTGTGTCTGCAAATAGAATAACTCCAGGACTATCTTTGGGGGATAGGGAAGGCATGTCAGGGAAGTGCCTGCCTTGATCAGACTCTCATTCTTATTCAGCAGTTACTCAAGAAAAAATTTAAGATATTTCTAAAGATGACTCTGGACACCCTACAGCAGGTGAAAAACTGTAAGAGAGGCTTTTGATAAGGATCCTATAAATCCTTTCTCTAAAAGGACTCAGAAATGAGGTTCACTATAGACAAGCATTTTGCTTCAACAAGACAGAATAATTGCAATGTACTTAATTTAGAGGTTGTGTGGTTGCATACTTGACTGACCATTCCAATCTACTTTATACCAGCATGGCTCCTGTGATTCAAATAGTTTGCCAGAATGCTACCGAAAGCTTAAAAAAAAGTCAGAGAGAAAAAGTTCCAACCTTTCTCAGACACTCGTTCCCATTTGTATTTCTTTTTACCCAAAGAGCTGGCTAATTTCTGTGAAAAACACAGATAGTGTGGAAAGATGTGGGAAGAGAAGAGAACAGAATTTGAAAAGATCATCTGTTTCAATCCTTCAGACTGGTGAATGTCCAAGTCATTCAGAACAGGTATCTAGTTTCTTGAAGACCTCAGGGAGGGAAGGAATGGGAGAGAAAGGAGAGACTTACTGAGTGTCTAATCAATGTAATCTCAATATCTGCAGTATCCCGTGATACTATATTCCATCGCCTTCATATTAAACAATTTATTCCTTGTGCTTAGTTGCAATCTTTCTTCCTATATTTTTACTAACATTTATTGTATTTTTATTATCCAGAATCATAAAGAATAGCTGTTTGGCAAACCTCTTTAATTTACCATATTTGTACAGATAAAGATCATAATCAAAACACCCTTTGGACTTTACTAAGCTCACCACTCAGTCTCCTTATTCTTAATATCATATATTTTTACCATTTTAAGCATCTTCTGATTTCCCATTTTTGCTCACCTTTTTTTAATATTGAAAAATCAAATTAAATTAAAAGAGTACTTTATAGCCTGTTTTATTTTTTTCTCTACATAAAATAAGGTAGACTTATTTCCACAATGTCCTTAAGCTGACTCATTCAGAGTCTACTCAAACAAGCTCCAGATCCTTTTCTTTTCTGTTTTTATGCACAAATAGTCCTTCCTTGAACTTTATTTATGTTGACATTTTGTCCCTAAGCAAACTGAGCTATATTGTGGTTATAGCCAGGGGATGTAAGGAATTAAAGACAACAGATTTTGGAAAATCACATTGAGACTTTATACCAGTTTCCTCTTGCCCCAAATTTTAAGAGCAAGTTTCAAAACTTTTTCAATCAATTTTGATAAATTTGCTCAGTTTTTCTTTTTAATGTCTCACTGATAAAAGGTAAAATTTTAACACAGTCAACCAATTACTCAGCTGAGAGCTTTAAGATAATGAGGACTTACAAACAAATAAATGAATTAAGAGTTGATTGATCAAAATTCATATAATGAATAAAATCTGAAAATGTTATTGCAACCAAGTTAAGCTTTAGCATTTGGATGCAAGAATGAGAGAGAGAGAGAGAGAGAGGGAATGAACTGGCTCCTCTTAGCTGCTAGGTAGTTTTCAATGCCAGCATCCGGAACGTGTCTATATCCAAGATAGCGATGATAAAAGACTCATCCTTAGATCAAAACTAAACGAGTATCTTCTTGGGTGCTTGCACGTGCGTCAACAAAATCCAGTCTTTCTGAGATATGTATCAGTTTACAAGTATGCCCAATATTTAAATAATAGTTACAAAGTCATAATTATATTAATTTAAAATGACAACCTATTTGAATTATTTCCAGCTTGCAAACTGAGACATCACTCAACTTTTTCTTATAAAACCAAAATACATAGACTTTTCACAGATTGTTTGGAATGTATTGGTACCTCACTCAGCAACCTGCAGGACCTCAAATTTTCCTCTTCCTTTGACATAGGCATTCCTTTGGTCTCAAAAGACAGCTCAAAACTTCAGACATTTTTGAGTCAGTCTCTTCCTTCATTCCAATGGTTGATTATCATCAAGCATGTCAAAGTTTAACTTGAACAGTTTCTTATTCAATGCTTCCTCTTTTCTACAACAGCCAATACATATGCTGTACCTTCCTCATCTTAAAAGTCTGCCAGTTATTTTCAACTATTCTCAGGTGAATTCAATGACATTGAATGATCTTCTTTTTGCTATGAGAGTGATATAACTTAAATACTTCTTTCCTAGCTTCACATTTTGTTAAAAATCTTTTCAACTTCTGTATTATTTAGGACCTTGGGTTACAAATTATAGAAAACTCAATAATGTAAAAAAAAAAAATTGGTCACATGACCACACATAGCCACTAAGAAGGCTGGAACATGTCATGTACATGGACATCCATGTATACAGCTAAAACCAGAGTGACCCTGCATATCACTGAAAAGATGGAGACACTGGATACTGCTAACAATTAGCAGTCTCTGCATAGCAACACAAAAACACCTTGTATTATTTACACATCTCTGGTAAAAGCATTGTTAGATAGAAATAATTATAGTATGATTAGTCCAAAATTTAAAAAAAAAATACTATCCCCTGACAAGGCTTAAAATTCAGCCAAGATGCCCCCTATCCAGCCTTTGGAGGAAAAAAAAAATTAAGTGGTTAACTATTAGGAATTCTGGTCCCTCAATTTCTATTCAGTGAAAGAACCACTGCTTTTTATTGTACATATATGTGCATATATAATATATAAAATATATACATATATAAAAATATATTTTTTATTTTATACTACACAGGTTAATAATAACCATTTTCTCATCTTGATATAAATATTCTTCTTGACAAACTCATTTCTATTACTCGAAGAATTATTTTTTAAAGACAAATTGTACTGAAAGCCAAAGATTAAAACACTTCTTAGATATTATTGTGTAAGAGAGAAAGAAAGTAGAAAAAAATAGCCTGTTATGTACGCAAAACAATTTTTCTTAGAGAACAATGTGATTTACAGATTCGTACCCTAGAACGATAGGAAAGGGTAACTTTGGTCTGCACTTAATGTTAGATACCAATATTTTTACCTTCCTGAAGAGTATTTATGACTTCCTATCAAGGCTTACAGTACCATTGGGATAAAGAATGGTATTCTTTGAATTCCTTAAGCTTTCTCCACACCCAACCACTTAGTTTTTACCCTTGTCTGCTACATGTTTCTTGGTGTTTAGAATCTTAGAACATTTTCAATAGACAGAAATCTGACCTCTGAGGTCTAACACACAGTTGTAATTTCAGTTCTGAGTGAACACCCACTCAATCCCTTTGACAGTAATCCTTGACAAAGCTTTTATACATAGGGTGAGATCTCCCAAGGCTAGAACTTTTAGAACTTTTTCTTGGCAGAGAAACATCAAGAAGATGGAATATGCTTTTAAAAAAGGATCTTTTTTTGGTTTAATCTGTACACATTAAAGTCATTTTTTCAAGGTGCTTCTTAAAAGTTTGGCCTGCAATGTCCAAAGGATAGAAAATGCATGTCCCTGTGAGATTTGCTCCAATGAAATTTATTAAAGGATTTTGTGTGGTTTACACCTTCAGAAATATCCAAAAGACCCCAGCACTCATATTCACAGTCTGCCTCCAATGACCTTAATTTTCCATTTCCTTTCTCAGAATTTAGGTGCAGAATCTCTATCTCTATAAAATCTTCACTCATTCTTTTTCTAATTTTCCTCCTTCATTTGTGTTTATCCTGTTTTCCCATTCTCAAAATTTATATTATTCCTAATTGTATTTATTTTGCATTTTATTTATCAAAGCACCCATTAAATTCTAGGTACATGAAAAACATTATAAAGCAACCATTGAATTCTTCTAGCTATGTTGCCTCACATATTAACACTATGTGAGGTCACAAGGCATTTATTTTGGCCAAATGTAGGACCCATTTTTCTATACTAACTTTTATTTTATTTGTTCTGTTTTTGTTTTTTTTTCTAATTTGGGGCTTCCATAATAATAATTTACTGTCTTTCTCTATGCAGTTCCTCATTACTCATTTTCTTACTCTCATTCCCAGATCTGTAAGTGGGTAGTCTTTTTAGTTTAAAAATCTGTTTGGAAATATATTACGTAGTGTGACTAACTTAGGCAACATACTGAATTTATTTAGCTCCCTCTGAAGAAAACTATTTCTTTTGAGTAAACTGCCTATATTTGACAAGGTTCCTACTTTTATCAAATAATGGAGAGGTAAAACAATAGATAAGGTAGAGTCTCAAGGGCTGAGGACAGTTTATAAAGTCTAAGCATCTCAGCATCCCTAGGTAAAATCAACATAAAAAATGGGGTGGGAGGGGTTGGTTTGCTCCTCTGCAATCCTGCATCTCCTTGCCGGGGACCCAACCCCTCAACCTTTTCACATGGTTCAATGGTATATGAATTGGAGCAGTTCAAAAGTAGTGAAAACTAATTAAATACCCAAATAACATATCAAAGAGTTAAGATCAAAGATATGGAACTACTATAGTTAGAAAAGATAGTTTTTCTTTTTAAAAAAGGGCAAATAAACTATGCAAAGTAAAATTGAAGCATCTGTGCTTGTTATAAACAAAAAAATTTAGGGAAAATAAAAAGATAAACTGGCAAGTTAACAGAGTGAAATGATTTGGAAAATTCTGGAAATTTTGTTTAAGAAGGTAACATTAGAGTGATTATATTTAATGTCTGGGATACTTTTAAGAGTATAAAAGCACATTATTAATAATTAAGATGAAATGACAGGTATAAATTGTGACTGATCCCAAACAAATTAAGACATGTGATCATCCTTTAAAAATTACAAATAAACTTCATACACTTAGATATAAATTAGTCCCATAATTCCACAACTATTTTTAATAGAAAGAAATATTGGCAGATGGCTGAGCACAGTGGCTCACACCTGTAATCTCAGTACTTTGGGAGGCCAAGGAGGATGGATCACTTGAGTGCAGGAGTTCAAGATCAGCCTGGGAAACATGGCGAAATCCCAAAAAATCCCCAAAAAATAAAAATAAAAGGCTGACAGATCCCCAGAAGCTATAAACAAGCTAGAAAGAAACAAATAAAGATAAATTACAAAGGGACTATGTGTCTATAAAAAGCATGAAAACCTGGACAGAAGCACCACCCCTATAAAGGATAAATTAGCAGTATCCTAGAATAGAAAAAACAAATGAACAACTGGACAAAAGAACTATCTTAATTTCTCATTCGGTTCAAAATAAAAATTGGAGTTAAGGTTAAACAAATTCTATTCCAAGTTAATACTTTTAAATTAAAAATAAAAGTAGCAGCTGATCACCTAAGAGTATTGGTTATCTGTATGATAGTTTATCATTAGCAATGATCAAAACTTTTATGGCATGAACCTTAGGCAAAAGAGACTCAAATATCACATCAACTATTTCATACCTGGTTAGATTTACATGCTTCTTATATATGAACACACACGTAATTTATCAACAGACTTAAGGAATTTTTCCCATTAACTAAAAGGGAGAAGAATAAGTAAAAAGAAAAAATGCTTCTTATAAATATTTATAACCTAACTCATTTATTCAATGACTGTTTTGACATGACAATAGACTAGAACTTGTCCTCAGAATATTTAGGTCTAACTCTTTGGAACAAACATCAGCCATATTCCTCTACAAAGACAGATCTGTAAATGTTGTAAGAATCACAGAAGTGGAGAATAAAGAAAAAATAATAATGGCTTTTAAATCTGTAAATATGATAATCTATCAAGAAAACATTTAACTGTATATTAAACTATATTTGGATCATTAATAATAAATGGATATTTTTAATTTAATGTACTAACATTTTCTCTAGAAAGTCTTATAAAATAAAACTATATTATTCATTTTATTACAATTGGAACAAAAATCAAATATTTAACATAGCACTCTTACAAGTTATTTCTACTTTCAAGACTCTGCTCCAGTTTAAATAATCTCTCTTGTGTTTAGCAAGCGATAAGCAAATATTTCATTCTATAATAAACAAATTAACATTTATAAAAAAAATTTATAAATCTAGGTTCCCTATATCTCCCAACTTAATTTTTGAACTAAGCAAAACTAAAATGTTCCTTATTTTATACTGTAAATGCCTTTCAGCAAACACTGAATTCAAAGTTTCCTACATAAAATTATAGATTTTTCTTTTCACACAGATAAAGCCAGAGTGTCTTATTTTTCACTGAAATAAGGAAACAAAATGTGTCCCATTTTCTTTTATATATATATAAAAAAGATGGGGTTTCACCACGTTGGCCAGGCTGGTCTTGAACTCCTGACCTCAGGTGATCCACCCCATTTTCTTTATCATACTCAGTATCAATCAGTGAAGTCATTATTTCTTTCACCAGAAAAAAATATCAGAAATCAGCTCTAACAGAAAGTAGGGTAGAGCTATGGAGTTGGGTGTTTTAAAGATCAATACACTGACCAGAAGGTCTGAATGCAGATTTTTTTTTCTGAATCCCTGTGATGTTGAAATCAAATATAAGCCATTTCATAATGTTTTAATGCAAACAAATTGGCCACATTTTTTTTTGTTTTTATGCAAATAATTGAATTTAGGATCCTGTGAAATAAAAATTATTTTTAAAATTTTTTTTGACTTGTTTCCATATTGACATCTATCTTCATTTTGTGTTTCCACAGCTCTGAGATGCATGAGAATGAAAAGCCTCCTCCCTTCGCACTTCCCCGCTGTGGTTTGTTTAAAGCTTCCCTCATCATCTACTACTAACAAAAGTGTGGGGAGACCAGACACTATTTGGTGGGACTATTAATTTGTTTGAGGCTATAATTTTTGTTCCAGTAACTAACACTTCATTAAGTTGAAAATCTTTTATTATGAAAGGAAATATTCACAAAGAATTTAACCAATGAATGGAAAATTACTGTTTCCAACCAGTTTGATTCAGACTAAATGTAAAACTTGTTAATAAAATTGGTTTATGTTTTGAATTTCGTAAATTTTTTAATCAAAGAGAATGAAGACAGAAGTTATTTTCTTAAGCTTTTAAGTTTACCACAGAGAAGCACAAATGGCATATAAAAATATTTAATTACTCTTTAAAATGTCTTAGCATCTATTTCACTGGAACTGAATGCAAACATATGCTTTGTTTTCTTTCTTCTTCTTTTTTTTTTAATGTATTATATCCTGGACTTAATGCTCCCATTTAAGCATAGAAATTCAACCTTGCTTCATTTCTTTCATGCATTCAACAACTATTTACCAAGCACACATTTTGGTCAAAGCATTGAACTAGAAATATTAAGGTAAACAAAATTGGCATCCGTTCTTCCTTGGGGAACTAACAGTTTAAATAGAGAAATTACATCAGTCGAGGTTATTTTATTACAATCATGATAAGTGGCATGAAGGTGAAGTATGCAGTGCTAAGAATGCTTCTCCAAAGAAATATCACTTAAATGTATAACTGGAGAATAAGCAAGTCTGGCTTAGGTGAAAGAGGAAAAATAGAAAATTAATAAGCATAGATACTCTGAGGGGAGAAACATCATGACTTATTTGTGAAATTTGGAGGATAAAAAGGAGAAAGCTATTGAAGCTAGAACACAAAGAGCCAAGTGGGACTGAGTATTGACTGTAGAATAGGGGGTCTAGAGTCAAACCTTGGCTCAATAATCACCTCCAGGTTATGTGACCTTGAGCAACTTCAATTTCCTTATTTACAGGAAGGGATAATAATATCAACTCTGTCATTGTTACAAGGATTAAAGAGTTAACATACTTAAAAGCCGATGATGGTGTCAGGCACATAGGAAATACTGTAGAAATGTTAGCTCTTTTTATTATAAGGTTGATATAATCCAAATGAGAATCTAAATATATATGTTATTTATTGCACATTTTCTTCTCTGAACTATGTCTCAGTTATAGAATAGGATAAGAAAAGAAGTCTTTGTTTACCACAGCAGATGCTGAACTCTTTAAAGAGGTGGGCATCATAGCCGAAGCACCTGCGTACATTTTCAAAATGCCTTTTGCAAAGATCTGTCAAACTGCACTCCTAGGAAATTCAGCGTTTGTTTTTGTTGTAGTGGTCATCATCATCGTTATTATTAGCAGTTTTAGTTTTGCTTTAACAGTGTTAAATCTTTTGGGGGATCATTGTTTTCTCTATCTATAAAGTCTAGAATTAAGGTTTACTATTATTGCCCGACTCGCGTATAGTAATAATTCTTTTACATTAAAGTAAATGTAGTCATATGGTGTGAACATAGGTTTTTTTTAATTGCATTTTAGGTTTTGGGGTACCTGTGAAGAACATGCAAGATTGTTGCATAGGTACACACATGGCAGTGTGATTTGCTGCCTTCCTCCCCATCACCTGTATCTGGCATTTCTCCCCATGCTATCTCTCCCCAACTCCCAACCCCCCACTGTCCCTCCCCTATTTCCCCCCGACAGACCCCAGTATGTACTATGTAAACATAAGCGTGTGTCTTTGACTCAAATTATAAAGCTTCAGTGTTAATTTTTATGGTTTTTCTTCTTTCCTTCCTGCTTTCCTTCCTTAGGTTCTTTCTTCCATTCCTCCTACTTAATGTCTACTGTTTTACTCATTCCTTACTATGTAGAAATCATAAGCTATACCCCTCCAGTTTCTTTTGCATTTTTTTTGGCCATGAAAGTGTAATTAGACTTATTTTGTTGATCAGTTACTTTTTCTTTCTTGTTTGTCTATGAAGACTGTAACATGTAGGGTCTTTTAAATGTAGAAGGATTAGCAAAGCCCTTCATTTTAATGTCATTTGTTACATGCAGGAGATGATTCCAGCCCTGTTTTCTGACCTGAGGTCATGAAATTTTCACATATAACCTATAAATGCAGAATTTACTACAGAGACCAGCAAACCAACTGATAGTGATGTTCTTAGTCCAAGTATTTATCTGACATTCCTAGTGCAACAGAAATTCAGACTCTGGACAAATCCCTCTATGCTTTCTTGGAAAGATTCCCAGCTTTACCGATGTTCACTCAGGAAGAGGTTCAGGATTTTTCTAAATTTATCTGAAAATGAAACCACTCAGGGGAGTGACTACAATCCATTTATAGTTTGGCTCTACATGAACATCTATCTTGAAATTTGCCTACAATTATGAAAAACCAAAAGTATTCACTACTGAAGCCCAAACTAATACTTGTCTTATTTCATTTCCAAATTCTGTGTTAGGGCTTTCAAATGTTCATTAAAGGCTTCCAAAACCTTATAGTTCCTCAGTTATCTTAATGTTAAAATATAAGATGCTTTTTTAAATTATAGAAAACGTTATGAACTACCTAATTCCTAAGTTTGCTCTACATTTTTTTCTGATTATAAAATTAATAATAGATAATTATAAAAAAATAAGAAAATATAGTAACAGACATCCATCATAATCCATTTTTAAGAAGATACATTGCAAATGTTTCAGCCTATTTTTTTCTGTTTCTTAAATAATTTAAATACAAGTGAATTTTTTCATACAAACACAAGAAAAAATAGTATTTATTCATTCAAAATTAAACCTACCATCTATATTCAACTACCCTCCCCAATAGAACACATTGATTTTTCTTAATCTTTGTAGCATTTTAAAATATAAAGAAGAAAATTTCCTTTACAGATGCCACTATTTCCAAAGCAATGTATTTTTCTAGTTTGAAAAAGTGCAATGAGTAAACTACACATTAAAATTAATAACCCTCTTAGACAGTAGGAGAGAAAGATGCCTCAAGCTGAATAAAGAAACAAGGTAGTTTTCTTTTTTCTTTTTTTTTTTTTTTTTCTGGATTACTGCATTTACAAAACAAACAAAAACCATAAAAGAGTCAATAAGCTCCCCTTGACTTTTGTTGTTGTTGTTGTTGTTGTTGAGGCGGAGTTTCGCTCTTGTTGCCCAGGCTGAAGTGCGATGGCCCGATCTCTGCCCACAGCAACCTCCACATCCCAGATTCAAGCGATTCTCCTGCTTCAGCCTTCCCGAATAGCCGGAGTACAGACATGCGCCACCACGCCGGCTAAGGGTGTAATTTCAGTAGAGACCGGATTTCTCCATTTTGGTGAGTCTGGTCTCCAACTCCTGACCTCAGGTGATCCGCTTTCCTCAGCCTCCCAAAGTGCTGGGATTACAGGCGTGAGCCACCACCCCCAGCCAGCTCCCCTTGAACTTTTACTCTCCTTGATTTTTTGCTCTGCCAAGAAATTGTTCCATCTTGGTTAAATTATATGTCATGATTCTGGTGGGTTTTATTTTTTTAGTAAAATCACACACCAAGTAACTGTGGTTAAACGTGGGCTCATCTATTCAGAGAGTTTTACAAAGACCTACAAATATCTGAAGTACATTAACTGTGGCTATAATTGTTTAGTGAAGAAATAGCATTTGTTTGTCGCATATGGAAATATGACCACATCCAGATAAGGGTTAATGCTGTCTCATTTCTAAAATGCACAATTTATTTCACCGTAAGGGGCTATGTCTACAAAAAGCCACTTAAATAAAAAGAAAGACAAAATTACTTTGGGGTTATTTAGTAATTTTGGAGTTCCCCTGGTTTATCCATAGGAAGAGCAAATTTTGTAAAAAACAAAGTCTGGAGTCAAGAAATTATATTTTACATCCTTTTCTAGTCTTTATCTTAGTTTAATCACAGGCAGAAATAATTGCTAAAAAATTTTTTTTATTTTTGCCTTCTTCCTTTGATAAAATATATAAACAGTTGGATATTGCTATTACTCCAAATTTCTATTGAAACTTAATGACTCTACAGCCTTGACAATTATTGGCCAACAAACTTGAATATGTTTAGGACCTCACTCAATTTACATATGATTTCTGCTTTAGTACCAGGAAAATACTAGCCAATATTGTCAGTACCAATGTTGTAGCCAGGTTCTAAAATCGTGGAGTGCAGCCTTGAGGTGGGTGTAAGAGAGTGTTACCATTAGAAGGTAGAGAGGGAAAATCCATTGAAATAAGTCACATCTTGCATGTATTTTCCTATGGGACTAACATTTTGAATTGCTTGGGTTCTCTCATACCTACCGCATCTTCTTCATCCCTCTATGAGAAATATTAAATTTCATATTCTTATCATGTAGACCAGCACTCTACACATTGGGCTGTGTGGTACAAAATCACTCATTCAGGAATGAGGAGAAAAGAGTAAAACTTCTATTTATATTAATCTTTGTCTAAAATCTAAAGAAAAATAAGCCTTATTATTTACTATGTGATTGACATTGGCACAAGTATGTAATATATAAATAAATATACATTTACGAGGAATACGTATTTGAATATTTTTACTATAGAGGCAAAAATTAGGGTGTGAGAGCATTCATCCCTACCGGTAGCTAAGACAGCTCTGTTACAAAATGCTCTTGGGAAAATGAGCAAAAACTCTCCCTGCCCCACCCTCGCTAGCCTTCCACAAAGGAGGAAGCTCATTTCTAGTGAATTGCTCATAAAACAAGGCATGCTTCTATAAGGGGCTTCTCATAAGAGAGACTATTTTATGCCTGACTGAGGAGTTTTCTGGCTGTGTTTCTACAAGGACGTTTATGATAGTCTCCAAAATGTCCCCACCTCCTAAGATTCATGAGTTTGTGTAGTCCTCATTTACACAGAAAAAGACTGACCTGTGCAACCCATACGGTATCGAATAAATCATAGTGCACAACTTCCAAAAGGTAATAAAAGACATTGTGATTTCCATTTTGCTCCCTTGGATCATTTGCTCTGGGAAAGCTAGTTGCCATGTTACAAATATGCTCCAGTAGCTCTGGTGTGAGGAAATAAGACTTCCTGGAATAGCCAGCAAGGAACTGAGGCCTCCCAGACACAGCAAGCCAGTAACTGATACCTCCTGCCAACAGCTCTCTGAGTGAGCCATCTTGGAAGCAAATCCACCAGCCTCGGTCAGGTCTTCTGATGACTATGGACCAGGCCAGCAGCTTGACTATAGCTTTAAGAAAGACCCTGAGCCAGGCCATCTGGCTTAGCTACTCCTGAATTACTAACCCACAGAAACTCTGAGTTAATATAAGTTTACTGCTTTTAGCTGCTAAGTTTTGGGGTAATTTGTTACTTATCAATATGTAATTAATGCACGTTGTTCAATAATTGCTACTCAAACACAGAATTTGAACATAAATGTCAAAACACTGTACACACCAAGTTAAAATAATGATAAAAGTAAATACCCTCCTCTGACATTTAACATTGGGATGTCCCTAAAAATTTGAGAAGGAAAACTGTTGAATAAGGAGAGACGATTCTTTCTACTTAATACAATGGAATTTCAAAGAACAGAATACAAATTATCAAAGCAAGTTTAATGTCTGTTTACTCTCGCAAATTTTGCCAAAATCTTTAGTTAATAAGATTCTCCCTAATTCTAATGTCTCACAAAGACATATAATACACTATTTTTGCTCTATCAGTCAGTGAGAATAATAAGATTTCATTTCTACTTCTCTGAAAGCTATGCACACTGCCGATTTTTCACATTGTAATCTCATTTTGAAGCTTGAGGAAAGACTGCTACTGCTATATGACTGTGTTAATCCTATATTCCCACAGCAGTTAAACGTATTGTTTAATCAATAGGGATCTCGTGTAATCTAAGAACATTTTTCAATTAATTTTTCAGATATCTTTTTAATCCTCTCTCAACAGACCAAATGATTCTTGAGAAAAGGATGATAGGTCTTGCTTTTCTGTTGTTCTCAGAGTGACTAGAAATATGTTCTGCATACAGTAAGGGTCCAATCAATAAAAGTGGTTAAGGAATGGAGCAAAACAAACAACAGCAGACTTCGGTAAGGATTGATATATAATATAGTTCAAATAAAGTAAATTAGCACAGATTAAATCAGTTTGTGGGTCAAATCATGAACACACCAGCATAATGTACCATAAATATTTTAGCTCCACATGGACGCTACAGTGTCAGAATGAGTCTTCTACAGATTAAACCATTATAATCAAGGTTCATAGCTATAATATACGGCTGTTTGTATTTTCAATAGGAGATTCAAAAAATATAAGGTCAATTTTATTTAGTATCATTGAAAACATTGAGCATTTAGTGCCAGCATATTTGAGTGGTGTCTTGTTTACATTTGAATGACTAAGCTTGTCTGTGCAGTTTCTGTAGGAGAACCCCTGTGTCCACATGAGGCCCACAGGCTTGAGTGCACAATTGACCCACAGGTGTTTAGATCAGATGTTTTCCAATGGGTCCCATTTATTGCTGGCCTGACACCTATAATGTGGTTAGAAAGGATCAATTTGGCCAATCCATTCTTGTTTCACAATCCTGAATTTATTAAACAAGGAATCATACACACTAGTTTGTGTGATTATCATGCCAGGCCATAGGTAGACTCATGAGAAAGAGAGAAAGCAAATTGTTAATGGGAAAGAATAACACAGCAGACTCACTCGGAAAAGGAGAGTCAGGAGAGTCCTTGAGACTCTGAGACATGAGTCTTAGTTCTTTACTATTATTTTTGGATTCGTTTCACATGAAATTTGACTGTACCTCAGTAACTATTCCTCCACTTTATAATAACTCTTTTAACCTGAGCAACTCTGAGTGGGTTTTTATTCCTTGTTCTGATAAAAAGCTTTGGTTATGATATTCCTTTAGCTTAAATATAGGGATACATAGAAATATTACATTAGTAAAATAGCATCAATGAAGACGAATGCAGAGCTGCTTTAGAAGAATAAAAATGAAATAAACCACCTACTTTAACCTATTATTCTTGTTCAAAAAAAAAAAACTTTTCTACGGTAATCTCATTTACCATCATGTATTCAACAACTATATATGTATATGTATAGATGATTCTTAACTCTAATCTTCAATCCACATCCCTCTCCTAAGAAATTCAGGTTGTCTACTCAACCCATCTATCTAAATGTCTAACGGCATTTTACATTTAACAGGTAAAAGCGTACATTTATCATTCCCCTTTAATTAATTCTATTTCAGTATTTTCTATCTCGGGGGATGTCACTATCTTACCCAAACTGAAATCTAAAATCCACTCTCGACTTCTTTGATTCCCTATTTCAGTCTTCTCCCTAGCCTTATGTACCTAATATTTCAAGACTTGCCAGTTGAATTTCTTAACATTTCTGCAAAAACACCTTCTTTATTTCCAGTATTACTGCTCTAGGTTGTCAGTTCTCCTCTGATCCAGTCAAAGCAGAGTGAAATATACTCGCTTACCTATATTTTCTTGTAAATAAAATTAGAAACCAAGTCAACTTTTCTCTTCCCTCCAAATAAAACTGAGAACCAAAAGTATTATGTAAGTGTTATTTTCTCCTCATTGTTTGCTCCCAAACCATTTTTTACTCCTTTTCTCTCCAAAATCAACCATTGATTGCACCATGATAAATGTCCTGTCATGTCATTACATCTTTTACCACTACTCATTTTCTATCAACTAACTCCTAAGGTTTCCCCTTTATTTCTCATGGGTTTTACTGGTTGGCCACAACTTGACACAGCTTCTTTCTTACATTTTGGTGATTTAAAAATTCACATACAAGATCTTCCCAACACCCTAGTGTTAATTTTTTCTCTAATTATTTTATTCAGCACCTATCAACCTTACATTACCAAAAACAGCATATCCTTCATCTGAATTTTAAAATCCCACTTTCTGATCATCTCTTTTATTCTTCATTCACACCATCTGGTTACCAATTCTAAAGATCCTTTACCAACACGAGGACCCTCCATCAATCCTACTGATATTTCATGCTCCTCATTCCCTCTCCCCTCTTTTCCATTTTTCCAGCTTAGATTGTATTGCACGTCATTATAACTACCTCTTGGTATATGCTCTAAATTCCTTAGTTTTTCTCTCCTACTTTCTCAAAGAGAAGTCCAAAGGACTTGCACAATCCAAAGTCCTATATAAATAAAATGGGTTTTTGTGTGTGTGTATGTGTGCAGTTAATTTTTCTTAAGCCAGAGAAAATTTATTAATTTTATGGTACCAGTATGAAATACACTTATTTATTTATTGTATGCTATGACTGAGTAGCACAATGTGGTGAGGTAAAATGCACACATGCATTAAGCTCAAGTGGGCCCTTAAGGCTATATGGAAATTTATTTATTTTTCCCTAACCCATTAAATCTCCTACTTCCCTAGGTAACTATTTCATACTTTGTCCTGTTTCCTTAAATCTTCTACACATCCTTCCCACTTATCACTCTCTGGTGAGAAAGCAAAGGCAACCAGAAGAGAAGCTTCATTTACAGATTTACTAATCTGCCTACATCTGAACTCACATATTTGGTCTTTTCGTCCACCTAGAATAAATAAAATGTCAATGCACTACTTAAGGCCCATGTACCTCTACAGCTCTGCTACAGCCCCATGTCTTTGCTCTCCTATAGGGCCAAACTCCTCAAAAGAGTGGTCTCATAATCCCTACCTCTAATTTAGCCACCTGTTTTCTCAACTGACTTCAATCAGGTTTTCCAACACTGGAAGTTCACCATCTCAATATCCCCAACCTACCCGATGCTAAATCCAGATGTGAATTTCCAATGCGTATCTCATTTGACCTGTTAGTAGTATTTGCACCCTCCCCTTCTTGAAACCTCATTATCCTGGGTTTTTGGGGACTTCATATTGTCCTGGTTCTCCTTCTATCACCTCAGACTTTATTACTGGCTTGGATTTATTCTATTCTCTTACACCACACTTTTCATTGCCAATTTCTAAACAGTAATTTCCCCAAAAATCTGTCTTTGGACCTTTCCTCCACATATAATCACTCCCAATGTGAGATTTTATTTGTGTCACTATTTTATATACTTTTTACATGCTGGTTACTCCCAAATCTGTATCTCCAGGCTTGACATATATCCTTAAGTCTATACTTAAATAATCATTTATTTGTTCAACACGTTTACTTAGTTGTCTATTTGACACCTCAAACTCAATGCATAGAATAAATTTTTCCCATAATCCCTGAAAAATACTATTCTATTTGGATTATTTTTCATAAAAGTAAATAAATTGCATTTATCCTGTTCTTAGGTGAAACTGTTGGAAATATTTATTAACTCCTATCATTCTCTCTCACTCTACTTCCAAGCTATCTGCAAATTCTGTTTGTGCAAAATCCAGGATACATTCAAAATTGGATCATAGCCTCCTAAATGGTGTTTTATACATCTTCCTTTGCTACCCATAGTTTATCTTCTACTCAGCAACTGGAGATAATCTTTAAAAAATTAATTCGTAATACTTCTACTTCAAAACCTCTTGAATGCTTTCTCTTTCACTAGGAATAAAACTGGAAATTCTGGAGTATCCTACAATACCGACATAATTAATGTCTCCCCCTATGACATCTGTGACTGTTTAATGTACCAAACATATTCCCACCTCAGAGCTTTGGTACTTGCTGTTACCTCTACTCATAAGGCTCTTCTCCCAGAGATTTGGAATATTTACTCACTCTCTCTCTCATTTGTCTCTACTGGCTCAAATAACAGAGGACATCCCTAACCACATGATCTAAAAGAACAAATTTTGCTTTAGCCATTCCTCATCTTACTTTTATTTATTTCAGTCCATAAAACTTATCAGAATTTGACACATTATATGGTTTTTATTCGTCAGTTTTCTGTCTCCTCAAAATCAAATATAAATTTCAAAAGCACAGGAAAATTATTTGTTAGTTGCAGTATCTCATATCCATTATGGTACCTGGTCTATATTAAGCAGTGAATGAGTATGTGCTAAACTGAATAATAAGTGAATGAACTGACTCAAGAACAGCACAGCTGTCCAGATTTTGCTGTAAACAGAAATTTTACCTATAGATCAACAACATTTTAATGTAGTAAACATCTTTAAAATTATATCTACAGTGAATACATTAGAAGCCTCTATACCTTTATTATCAAGTCTTTTAACATAGACCAATAGCCTAAGTAAAAACAATTCTACAAGGGCCAATAAAATATATGCTAGGGACACACTTCTCTCATGATCTTGCTAATTCAAAGACTAATTTAGAGTTCTTGAAAAATAAATCACAACACATGAGGATTACAATTTATTGTAAAAACAATTTAGAAAATATTGGCTGGCTGTGAGTTTGAGGATATAGGGCTTCCTGACAGGAACCTAGGAGACAAGAACATGCTGCACCAATCAGCCAAGCACAAGTAGTTTTGTTCTTCTCTTGTGAAAGTTGAGTAACTTTTTTTTGTTTTGATGGAGTTTCACTCTTGTTGCCCAGGCTGGAGTGCAGTGGCGTGATCTCGGGTCATTGCAACCTCCATTTCCCAGGTTCAAGCAATTCTCCTGCCTCAGCCTCCGGAGTAGCTAAGATTACAGGCATGTGCCACCATACCTAATTTTTTTTTTTTTTTAGTATAGAAGATTCAGTGTTTAAACAAAAGGACACCCATTTTTTTCCCAGATATGAGCCAGGGGATCATTCATGGACAAGGTCAAATTTCACCAAACAATTAATATTAATCTACTCCAATAAACATGAATTACCTAATCTTTGAAATTCCACATCACAAAAAAATGCAGTAATTTGAACATGAAAAAGTTAAAGCAATATTAATGTTGACCATTGAAAATGAGAAACATGAAACAAAAGTCTTCATCATGTGACTTTATGTTAAAATGTTTACAGAACGAGCTTTTCCTTGAGTTGCTTTACTATCAAGATTACAAGCCATAAAACAACAGAAGGATGGAGAATCTCTACAAGTAGTATGAGATGAGTTTGGGAAGTTAAACTATTCTTTCCACTAGTTACTTGTCAGCAGAATTGGCTTTTTAAGAGCTCTCCTTGTTCAGAAAAAAAGACACGTTGTTTTATTTATTTATTTGTTTATTTATTTTGGCCTTTTTTGGTTCTGCTTTTATCTTCACCATTTCAATCAAATAAATCACTACCAGAACCTATCCATGGCCACACCGAAACTATGAATGAGGTAATAAAGAAGGAAACTTTTATGTATAGACTAAGGGAGAATAAGTTCATAGTAAAATAGGCAGAGAAAAGCATAAATTTGACTTTATTATGTCACCTTGAATTAATAATAAAAGTGTAAGTTAACATCTGTATTTACTAAATGCCTGGAATTGTGCTAAGCAGTTTTCAAATATTTTTATTTTAATCTAATAAAAGGGTCAGTAGACAGGTAAGGACATTGAGGCTCAGATATTTTAAGTAAATTGCCCCAAGTTACAGAGTTAATAAATGATGAAGCCGGTTCCTGAACTCACACTGGCAGCCTGTAAAACTGAGGCTTCTAACCAGGACAATCTGCAGTCTCCATCTTGAGGTGAGCATGGATATAAGCAAGCCAATTAAATAAAACTGTAAGAAAGCAATGGGGGGAAAATTCAAAAGCTATCTATATAAAGTCAAGATCCAATGAATAGGGAAATTATTTGTATTGTAACTTATACAAAGGAGCTAAATCAGAATAAAACCTCAAGGTAATGTCAAAGACAACACTGATTGAAAAATATCCTCAGAGAACAGCAGTGATGGTGATTTATTAGTTCTGACCAAGTCATCTTATCAAAGACATAGACAAGAACATCCATTTGGAGCAAAGGATAAAGTGTGCAAAGAGATTTAGAGATAGATTTTCAGGGAAACTGATGCTTGAAGGATAAGAAGCATTTTGCCAGCAAGTCAAGAGAAGAAAAGGCATATCAGAGAAAAAAGAAAACCAGGGTAAATGTATGGTCTAATGAAGAAAATAATCCAGCAACTTCAGGAAATCGGTAGTGAGGATGGTGGCGGAGGAAGGCTTTCTTCAGAGAAAGAAGGTCAGCTAGAAGGCTAGCTTAGCTTCTGAACAAAAGTTCCACATTTGTAAATTAATTACTATAGATAGAACCTTGCAAACCTAATCCTAGATTTAAAGTAGAGAAATTATATCATTTGTCCAAAGTGTCTAAGAAGTCTCTAAGTACATGCATAGTGGCTTGACCCTGTATAGGTTATAGTAGTGATTCATTTGATTGAAATGGTGAAGATAAAAGCAGAACCAAAAAAGGCAAAAAAAAAAAAAATGGATAAGAGAAAAACAGGAAATGACATTGGCAAGCCTATCACTTTTGGGCCTAAAGGAGAGCTGCATGATTAAAAGAGTCAGAATTCTTTTTGTTTGATCGTTTTAATCTTCATGAGATCTGGGTAAAACTAGACAATTCCATTTGAAGACAGATTTTTTAAAGCATGACTTGTGGTCAGTCTTTCCTGACCTAAAATCTTCAAGTCTTTTGAAATTCATTATTAATTGCTAACTATAATTCATCCAGTCAATTAACTTTGGCTTTGAAATTGTCATGACACATGGGGGCCACCACACATCAGGGTGGAACCTCTGTACCATGACTGATGGAAAAGAACAAATAGCCGGAATTAGGAAAGTATTTAACAATCCAAAATGGCTTTGCTCACAAAAAGATAGCTTTATATGTCAAAATCTGGCTTCATTTGGGTTAATCCTAATAATGAAGTCTTCTGTATTACAGAAAGTAAAGTGGTAAGATGTTCCAATCTATTCTACTAAGAGGAACTACATTGACTAAACAATCATGGTTTGATTAATAGAAAGGGATTATCTTGTCATAATGGGAGGACTGGCAACAGACATATTAGTGACACTGTAATCATATCCACTGATTATATCAGGAGTATTTGTCCCATTTAGAATGACTACAAGAAATAGGTGGAATTGAGCTTGCAGAGGACAAAGGTTTTGAATATAGTAAAAGCAGCATTATTAACAGTTACATCTTATTTTTTCTTCTCTTGTTATTTAATTCTGACTTTATTACTATATTTTTAATATCTGTGATTAGTCTCTGCAGGTAATTGGTGAGTTCCCAAGAAGGAACAACATAATTCACAGATCACTGTAGCTAAGTCATAGCACCTACCCATTAATTAGTGCTCAAACAATGTTAAGTAATTCAAAAAATATAAAGATTATGAAGATATAAATTATAATTATTAAGGAGTGACATCAGCAAGATAGTGAAATAGGAAGCACCAGATCCTTCTTTCTCCAATGGTGACACTAACTTAACAGCAATGCACAGACCAAATCCCTTTGTAAAAAGTTTAGACACCAGTTAAGAGCCTCACACATCCCAAGTAAGTACTAAATTAGCTAGCTATGTCAAGGCCCAAGGAAAAATTTGTGGCACCCTGTCAACATAGCCTGTTTCTTAATACAAATCCACATAATCAAGAGGAAATTTTCAGCTCTCAACTTCTTCCCGGGCAAGGAAAGACAAGACTGATGATACATCCAACATTCTGAATCTTAGGGTGGTCTGCCCAGGATTAGCTTCTGTCTCACCTACCTCGGAGTACTAATGGAACCTGGCATACTTAGATCCCAAGGGCCATAAAAAACATCTGCATAGCATGCTGTTGCTCCACAGGACTGGTGGTACGGCAAACAGAGGCAAATACAACCTTTCCACCAAGAAAGAAAGTGAAGAGTGGAGGATGTATCCAATGCTCCAGGTTTTATTTGGAGGAAGGGGGAGTTTGCTCAAGGCACTAGATTCATTTTCACCCATCCAGAGTGTAGGCAGTACCTGGCATACTCTAGATGCCTGGGAGCCACTGAAAACTAAAAAGAGCTGAGTAACATTCTGCTTCTTCAGAGGATTCATGGTACAGTGGATAGACACCAAAGAGCAAGAGGTTATGTGCTCATCCACAAAAAAAAAAGAAGAAGAAGAAAAAGAAGAAGAAGAAGAAAAGAAAACTGGTGAATCTCTCTAATTAGGAATTTGCATGCCCAAGTGCAGAGAAGACATATCCACTAACAAGATATGAGAGAAGCAAGACTTTCTAGCAGAGCTAATTGAGGAAGGTTTTTTCTTGTATGAAGTTAGCCTGTGAAAACCAAGAGAGAGGATGTATTTATAAAATGAATGAATGCTAATGCAAAGTTACACAGAGCATAAAGAAACAGGGAGAGACAGCCCAACCAAAGAGACAAAATAAATCTCCAGAAAACAACCCTGAGGAAATAGAAATATATGAATTCAAATATTCATACAAAAAGACTCAGTCAGGGCATGGTGGCTTATGCCTATAATCCCAGCATTTTTGGAAGTTGATATGGGAGGATCACTTGAGCCTAGGAAACTGAGGCTACAGTAAGCTATAATCACATCAATGCCCCCCAGCTCAGGTGACAGCCAGAACTTGTCTCTTAAAAAAAAAAAAAAGAAAGAAAAGAAAACAGAAACAAAAAAAGAATTCAAACTAACTGCCATAAACATATGCAATAAGCTCAGGAAAAGTGGGTGATAAAATAAGAATTTCAATAAGAGAAAAAATTTAAAACAACCAAACAGAAATTTAGAAGTGGAAGAATACAGTAATTGAACCAAAAAATTCACTGAAAGGATTCAACAACATACAATAAAGCACAAGAAAGAATCAGTGACTTCAACTACAGCTTTTTGAAGATTATCCAGTCAGAGAAAAAAATAATAAAAAATTAAAAGAGTAAAGAAAGCCTAGAAATCTATGGCACACCATAAAACAAAACAATATACATATTATGAGCTCTCATAAAAAGAAGAAGGGGAAAAAAGGAAGAAAGTTTATTTAGGCCAGGAATGGTAGCTCACACCTGTAATCACAACACTTTGAGAGGCCAAAGTGGGTAGATCACCTTAGAGCCAGAGTTAGAGACCAGCCTTTCCAACATGGTATAACCTCGTCTCTAACAAAAATACAAAAATTAACCAGGTGTGGTGGTGGGCTCCTGTAGTCTCAGCTACTCAGGAGGCTGAGGTAGGAAAATCACTTGAACCCAGAAGGCAGAGATTGCAATAAGCCGAGATTGTGCCACTTCACTCCAGCCTGGGTAACAGAGTGAGACTCCATCTGAAAAAGAATAAAAGAAAAGAAAGAAAGAAAGCATATGAAAGTATGAAAGAAAGCATATGAAAGTACTTCTCACTGTGAGAAGTAAATGTATAAATACAAAATCTTGTAAATCCATAATAGTGATACATAAATTATTTTTAGTTCTGGCAGAGAAGTCAAAAGACAAAACTATAAAACATAGCTATAATTATAAAATATGCTAATAGCTACATAATATAAAAATATGGACTTTGTGACAGCAATAATATAAAGTATGGGAAAGGATAAACATGTAGAGTTTTTATAAATAATTGAAGTTGAGTTGCTATCAAATAGATTGTTATGAGTGTAAGATGTATGCCCCATGATATCCACAAAGAAAATGTCTATAGGAAATAAAATAAAATAAAAAAGAAACTAAAGCATGTCACTATTTTAAGAATTAATGAAAAATAAAGATAGTAAGAGAGAAAAATAAATGAGGTACAAGACAAAACAAATGTAAGTGGCAATTGTAAGTCCTTTCCTATTAAAAATAACTTTAAATGTATGGATTAAATTCCCTAACTACAAAACATACAATGGCTTAATAAATTTTTTTAAAAAAGATACTGCAACTATATGCTGCCTACAATGGTCAAAACTCACGTTGGAGTCAAGAACACACATAGGCTGAAAGTATAAGCATACAAAAAGGATATTCCATGCAAATGGTATTCAAAAGAGAACAGGGGTGGCCATACTTATGTCAGACAAAATAGACTTTAAGTAAAAATCTGTCCTAAATAACAAAGGACATTCCATAATGATAAAATAATCAAAGATATAACAGTAATAAATATGTATAAATGCAATATCAAGCAGCTAAATAAATGACGCAAACATGGACAAAACTGAAGGAAGAATTAGCCACACAGTAATAGCAACATTTCAGTACCCCATTGGATATAGGATATCCCCCATTGGATATTCCCCATGTATAGAACATCCCGATAGAAGACTAATAAGGAAACAGAGGACTTGAAAAGTACCATAGACCAAGTAGATCCAAATAGACCTAACCAACACACACAGAACATTCCACCCAATAGCAGGAGAATATACAATCTTTTCATTTGCACATAGAACATTCTCCATGATAGATTTCATGATTGGTCTTAAAAGACCAATTTAACAAATTTAAAAAGATTGAAATCATACCATGTATCTTTTGATTTCTTGAATGAAAGAAGAAGCAAAAGAGAAACTGAAAATTTTATGATACATAAAATTTAACACTCTTAAACAACCAATGAGTCTAAGAAAAAAATCGAGAAGGAAATTAAAAAATAACTTGACATTAATAAAATTGAAACATAAATTCTAAAACTTGTGAGATATGGCCAAAGTAATATTCAGATAAAGTTTAGAGTAACAAACACCCAATTAAAAGTGAACAACAATCTCAAATAAACAACCTAAATTTACATCTCAGGAACCTAAAAAAGAAGAACAAATTAAGCTCAAAATTGGCAGAAGGAAATAAAGATTAGAGCATAAATAAATTGGAGAACAGAAAAAAATGTGAAGTCAATGAAACTGAGCTGGCTTTTTGAAAAGGTTAACAAAATTGACTAACATTTAAATAAGCAAAAAAATTAGATGACTCAATTAAATTAAAAAGGTAAGAGAAGACATTACGACTGCTGCCACAAAAATCAAAAGTATTGAAAGAAACTCTGTGAACAAGTATATGCCAACAAATGTAATAACCTAGAAGAAATAACTGCATTTATGAAAACATACAACCTACCAAACTGAAGAATGAGAAAACAGAAAATCTTAACAGACACATAACTAGTAAGTTATTAAATCAATAATCAAAAATCTCTCAGTATGGAATATCTCAGGAATAGATGGTTTCACTCGTGAATACTACCAAACATTGAAAAGAGAATTTATTCTAATCCTTCTCAAATAATTTTCAAAATTAAAGAGAAGTGTATTAATCTGTTATCCCATTGCTAAAAGGAACTACTTGAGACTGTGTAATATATGCAGAAGAGAGGTTTGATTAACTTACTTAGTTCCACCATCTGTACAAAAAGCATGGCTGGGGAGGCTTCAATAAGCTTACAATCATGGAGAAAGGCAAAGATGAAGCAGGCATATCTTCTCATGGGGGAGTAGGAGAGAAAGAACCAAGGGAGAAGTGCTACACACTTTTAAACAACCAGATCTCATGAGAACTCACTCCCTCTCATGAGAACAGCAAGGGGAAAGTCCATCTCCATGATCCAATCACCTCCTACCAGGCCTCTCCTCCAACATCGAGGATGAGAATTCAACATGAGATCTGGGCAGGGACAAAAATCCAAACCATATCAGGAAGGAATGCTTTTAAATTTATTATGAAATCAATATTACCCTTATACCAAAGCTAGATAAGGACACCACAAGAAAAGAAAACTGCAGATCAATATAACTGATGAATGTAGATGCAAAAATCCTCAACAAGATACTGGCAAACTGAATTTAACATCACATTAAAAGAACCATACACCATGTTCAAGTGGAATTTATTCTTGCTGTGAGGTGGTTTCAGCATAGGAAAATCAGTCTGTGTGATACACTACATTAACCAAACAAAAGATAAAAGCACACAATTACTTCAATAGGTTCAGGAAATGAGTATCACAAATTCAACACCTTTTGTGATAAAAATATCCAACCAGCTAGTAATAAAAAAAATCACATCAACATAATAAAGGCCACATATGAAAGCTCATGGAAAACAACATACTTAATGGTGAAAATTTAAATGGCTTTCCTCTGAGATCAAAAGCAAGAGAAGGGTGACCACTCTTGCCATTTCTATTCAACATAACACTGAAAGTCTTACAGCAACTGGGCAAACAAAAGAAATAAAAAAGCATCCACATGAGAAAGGAAGACGTAAAGTTATCTTGATTCACAGGTGACATTATCTTATACACAGAAAACCCTACAGTTTCTACAAAAAAAGAACTAATTTAAAAATTCAATTAGTTAGTAGGACACAAAATCAGCATATAAAAATCAGTATGTTTCCACCAAATGCAAGTAATACAAAGATGAAATTTATTAAATAATCTCATTTAAAATAGTATAAAATAGTATAAAAATATGAATAAACTTAACTAAGGAGATGAAAGACTTGTACACAAAAAATTATACATTGCTGAAATAAACTGAGAAGACACATATATGACAAGACATTTCATGTTCCTAAATTGGAAAACATAATATTGTTAATATGTCCATGTTATCTAAAGTGAATTACAGAAATTCCTGTATGCAATTCCTATCAAAATCCCAAAGACTATTTTTATATAAATATAAAGGAGTCCTAAAATTCATATAAAACCACAAAGAATCCCAAGTAGTGAAAACATTCTTGGTAAAGAAGAACAGACCTGGAATCCTCATACTGTCTTATTGCAAAACATTATAAAACTACTGTAATCAAACTCATATAGCACTATATTGGTCCATTCTCACTTTGCTAAAATTACCCAAGACTGGGTAATTTTTAAAGAACAGAGGTTTAATTGACTCACAGTTTGACATGGCTAGGAAGGCCTCAGGAAACTTACAATTATGGTGGAAGGCAAATGGAAAGAAAGGCAGCTTCTTCATGTGGCAGCAGGAAGGAGAAGTGCTGAGTGAAGGTGGGAAAGACCCTTATCAAATCTCATGAGAACTCACTCACTATCATGAGAACAGAATGGGGGTAACCATCCCCATGATCCAATTATCTCCCACCACATCCCTCCCATGACACATGGGAGATTATGGGAACTACAATTTAAGATGAGATTTGGGTGATGACACAGCCAAACAACCTCAAGTACCAACATATAGACAGACATATAGACTAACAGAATACAGAGCCCAGAAATAAATGTAGAGAAACACACAATGTAAAAATGAAAATCTTTTCAAAAAATTGTGTTGAAAAACCGAATACTGGCCCCCAAAAAAATCAATTTGACTATTATTCACACCACAGACAAAAATCAACTCAAAATTGATCAGACACTTAAATATGAAAAATAAAACTATAAAATCCTAGAAGAAAACATGTGGAAAACGTCATGAAATTGGTCTTGGAAATGAATTCTTAGATTTGACACCAAAATCACAGGCAACTAAAGCAAAGATTGACATGTGGGACTACAACTAACTAAAAATGTTTGCATAGCAAAAGAAACACTCAACAGAGTGAAAAGACAAATTCCAGAACAGAAAAAAATATTTACAAAGTCATGTATCTGATAAGTAGCTAATACCCAAAACATAAAAGGAACTCCAACTGAACAGCAAAAATCCGATTGAAAAATGGGCAAAATACTTGAATTGATATTTCTCCAAAAAGACATACAAATGGTCAACAAATATATGAAGAGATACTCAACATCACTAATTATTAAGCAGTGCAAATAGAAACCACAATAAGACGTCATCTCACATTTTTAGGATAGTTGTTACAGACAAAAAAAAAAGAAAACTATGAGGACTGGAAAACTCGGAATTCTTGTGAGTTCTTGGTGTAATGCAAAACAGAAACAATATTATCAAAAACAATATGAAGTTTCTTTAGAAATCAGAAAAGGAATTACCATATGCTCCAGCAATTCTAATACTGGGTATTAACCCAAAAATATTAAAATCAGGATCTTGAAGAGATGTCTGCACTCCCATGTTCACTGCAGCATTATCATTGATAGCCAAGAGCTAGAAACAACCTATATGTCCATAGATGGATGAATGAATTTAAAAAATGTGGTATATACATACAATGGAATATTATTCAGCCAGAAAAAAAAGAAGTAAATCTTATCATAGGCTACAACATGGATAACCATTAAGGATATTATGTTAAGTGAAATAGGCACAGAAAGACAAATATTTTAGGATTCCACTTATATGCAGTATCTAAAGGAGTCAAAGTCATAGAAGCACAAAGTAGAATGATGACTGTCAGGGACTGGGAGGAGGGAGATATGGGAATTCACTGTTCAATGGGTATAAAGTTTAAGTCATGCAAGATAAAATAGTTCTAGAGATCTCCTATACAACATTGTACCTGTAGTTAATAATATATTATATACTTTGGGATATTGTGATACAGTAAGAAATGTATCTTTGGTCTTTGTCCATGGTTCCTTATATACAGCTCCTAAGATCTTTGGTATCTCTCAAATAATAAATGTATTTTTGGATGCTAAGGGATAACTGATGGCTGGGGACTCCAAGATAGCTTCAGGATGGAAGGACTGGTTGGCAGGGAATCAACCATGTAATTAGAGGGTTGGAATTTTCAACTTCATCCTTGACTACCTAGGAAGGTTGAGGAGCTGAAGGTTGAGTCGATCACTATGGCCAATGATTTAATCAGTGATGCCTATGTAATGAAGTTGCTATAGAAATTCAAAAGGACAGAGTTCAAGAGTTTCCAGACTTCTGAATAACCTCAAAGATTGTCTGCCCAGAGGAGTCATGGAAGCTTCTAGTCCTATCTTCCAAACCTCACCCTATGCATCTCTTCCTTCTGGTTCTTCATTTATATCCTATGTCATACCTGTTCTAATAAGTGGGTAAACATAAGTAAAATGTTTCCCTGAGTTCTGTGAGCCACTCTCGCAAATTAACCTTACTCAAGGAGAGGGACATGGGAACCCTAATTTATAGCCAGTTAGATGTACAGGTCACAAACCTTGAGATTGGCATCTGAAATGGTGAAATAGGGCAGGGGTAGGGGGAAGTTTTGTGGGACTGAGCCCTTAACCTGTGGGATTTGATGTTGTCTCCAGGTAGATAGTATAAGAATTAAATGATAGGGCACCCAGCTGGAGTCCATTGGAGGATCTGGCGTCAGAAGTGTTGTGCTGAATGGTTGTGTGAAAGTAGAAAAAGTGCTGTTTTGTTTTTCATTTTTCTATTAATTTACAATTGTGCTAAGGGGTAGATCTCATGTTACATGGTTTTTACCATAATAAAAAAAGAATTAAAAATCATGATAAGATTTAACTTTATTGAAACCATAAAATTAAAACAAAGAAAACAACAACCTATACAAATGATTGAATTACCTTCAGGAAGTGGTTATTGGAAAACGTAACTCAGGTGAAAAATATAAGTAAGTCCAAGAATTATTTCAGCAAATTAGGCAATAATAAACTCAGATGAAATTAATAAACATCAGACTTTTTAAAAATCATTTGAAGTTAACATCATAGTGGATAATGTTCTCTCTTAAAAATAAAAAAGTTCCCTGATGAACCTGACCTCTGTGTAATTCAGCAAGTTTTATAGCAAGGTCACTTAGACAAGCTAAAGAAAAAGCCAGAAAGGATAATACTGACACTAACAGAGATGAAGTAAAGAAGAAATCTTTCCAGCATTTGAAAAGTTTTGTGCTCAAAAGTGCAGATGACACAGCAGGAATCAAACCTCTGTCCCTGAAGCTAAGGTCTGGTTAATATTTCATGGAATCACTGCTCTTCAGAAGTAACCAAATTAATTCAGTGGCTGCACTGAGATCTGAGAGCACACAACTTCCTCACATACACACTTTACAGAGCCCTGGCTTCCTGGGAAAGCTGCTGGAGTTGTCAACACAGGGGAGTTACCAGTGGAAGATCCTGTAATGTCATGATAGTAGTAAACAAGAGTAGGGAACATACTTTGTATAACATCCCCAGGAAAACTAATACATCCCACATGGACTCCAGGATCCTGTCAATGGTAGAATTTCAAATTTTCATATTATTTATTTATTTGTTAGCTTGATATAGCCGCAGATTCCACTTTTCAAATAAAGTTCTATTTGGAAATCCAATATATCTAACTGGAAAAAAGCAGATCTAAGCTGAATGAAATGAGCCAGAGAGGATAGAGCTCTGCTTACCCTCCTTGGATCTCATGTCCCCATCGTGGCTCCTACATTTTTGCTGAGTTCCAGGGCTTTATAGAACACAATTTTAAAAAGAATACATACTAATCACTTATATAAATCTTTCAACAAAAATTTTGGAGATTTAGAAAAAAGATTAATAAATATTTTCATATAAATGAAATCAAAGCTAGATAATATTCACCATAATTTTTAAGAAAATACACCATTCTTAATTGTCAACCAACCTGTTATATAGCTGACATCATTAAAAAAGTGTGGAATACAATATATAGAAAAGTTTATTTAACTTTTTAAATTTATTCAAGACATATTTAATAGCATCTCTGATCCGCTTGGTATGGATTAATCCTGGGAATATATAGCTTGTAGAGCCCAGATTTCATCAGATTTTATGTACAAAATTGGGTCACATTTATTAAATATCTTATAAATCTAAACACTTTTGCACCCCCACTTTGATTCACAGAAGTCCACTTGTTTTCTAGAAGATTCTCTCAGATATTGCTAGAAATTCCTTGGGATGTTTTCATGGTTGCTTCTTAGCATATCTGGTCATCTCTGTCTTCCTGCCAGTGTGGTGAAAACTCACATTCAGTGCTGAAGCCTTCAAATCACAAAACAGACTACACACACACACACACACACACACACACACACGCACACACCAGTGTTGATTAAATGAAGCATAGTCTATGATGCTACTGAGGATAGGATACACCTTTTATTGTTGGAGTTGACAAAGCATTCTGAGCATACATGATATTGATCCCTGATAGTCCACAGGGATGTGCCTTCTCTCACTGGCTTTATCCAAAGCTAATTACACAGGCAACTATGAATCCAAAAGGTGAGGGCTAAAGTGTACCTGGCTTTTATTTTGCGCTTAATCAGAAGGGTGACTGTAGCAGTGAACCCTGGCCCACTAAAGGACCAGGTGCTGGGAGATGAAATGGAGGCTTGCCCTCACATGCCTGCTTCTTCCTAGTTTAGGCTCCCTCTGTGCCTGTACTAAGCACATGAGAACTATTTCACATAGAAGGGAGGAGAAACATGAAAGAGGAGGCAAGAGGAATTACAAATACAAAGAAGAAAAAAATGGAGAAAAGAGAAGTGTATAGGAGATTTTGCAATAGTTAAGCTGAGAAACAATAAAAATCTAAACCTAGCAGTGGAAGGAATTGAGAAGCAGCTAAAATCTGGGTGAAATCTTGAGATATGACACAGTTCACTTGAAAAGAGCATATAGTTCATAAGCAAAATTTGTCATTGTGATTATGTGTTACTGAGTTACATGATGTAGTAAAGATGATGAGAAAGACTTTTTATTTATTAGTTTTTGTTTTTTAGAGAGAAAGCTGAGGTTTTCATGAATCCAAGGAGAAGGTTTTTCTACAAGGGTATTATGAACTGTGGAGTTGACGACTTTCAGTGATTTTGTGGCTATAAAACGAACTCGGGTTCCTTGGAGCAAGCCCGGCTACTCCAAGAGCCATATGTGGACTGGCAGCATCTGGGAATTTGTTTAAATGCTGAATTTCAGGCTGCACCTTCTGAGTAGAGCATATTATAGTTTGAGATACACTGTCATAGAGGATTAGAAAGGCAGGAATGCTTTAAAATATGTGTGTCCCCTCCAGAAACATGCAAAGAGGATCACAAGTGGAAAACTCAGGTTCGTGTAACCCACAGGAAAACCCAGCTCAGGAAAAACGAATGAAACATCTGCTAAATGTAGTATAAAAATATCTTCCTAACTAGACAGAGTTCCATGACATTCAGCACTAAAGTACAATTTAATAAAGGTTTAATTGCAAAATGTGAGAGACTGATATGCAATGAGATAAATAGAGAAGTATGTTCACAAAGGTAGCATTAACTTGGGCAAAATGATAGTAAGAGAAATCATGACCAGCCACTGTAGCCACAAAACTGCACTAGACCCCATTACTACCAAGAAGGACACTCAGAAATGACAACTGGATTTTTAAAAAAAGAGATCCAGAAATTTGCCTCTGATTACCGGGTTATTAATTCCTTATGCAAACAGTTCTATAATTTAAAATTGGCATCTGTATAATAAATAACATAATTAGCTACTGATATATGTAAGTAAACTGCTAAGTAAATCTGTGTGTCACTTACCTTCTGGAGTTCCTTTGAATTATTATTTTTTTATTCCCAAAAGAGGAACCCAATTCTTGTGTAGAATTTGGCTAAGTCCCATATTTATTGCTCCTAAAGCAGCCTTTCTTAACCCAGCGTCCCTAGATAGATCACCTGCAGAATCATGTGAGAGTGCTTTTTAAAAATCAGTCTCCTAGAATCAACTCCAGATAATGATTCATAATCTCTGTGTACCAAGCCTAATAATAGATATACTTAAATGCCTAGGTGATCTTCATTCATTCATTTATTTCAAATATTACACTGTGTCTGGCATTGTACAATAAACAAGATAAATACTTAATCATTGTGATGCAGGAAATAAAAGAGCAGCCGTTCTGCTGTAAAGTGGTTGGGAGATCAGATATGCCTCTCTGAGGAGATGAGCACTAGCTCCTCAGCCCAGATGCAGAGAGGACCCACTTCAGTAGTAGCATCTGGCAAGTCCCAAAGGAACAGGTGCTGCATTTTTGGAGTCCCAGAAGCTGGGGTGGTACATTCAGTGATACAGGAGTCAGCCCCAGACATTGTCAGTATCAGGAGTCATCACTATAACCACCTGAAACTGGGAAGAACAGGGAAAATCTAGAAGGCGTCCAAAATGACTCATTGCTAAGCACACAGCACACTCCATTAGGATGCTTATAACTCTTTCAGGGAAATACAGAGGTAAATAATCTATAGAGCAGGAAGAAAAGGAACAGGAGAAATATGATCGGTTGGTAAGTTGATTATGATGCTATTCTTTCCACCCCTTCACTTTTCTTCACTGCCTCTCTGTCCATTCTCCTCACCCAAATGCATCCTCTGACACATGGATTTTTAGGAACTCTGAAAATAGCTTCTTAAAGATCATATAATTTCAGGGTAGGAGTGGGCTGTGAGACACCCTATCTAAATACCAGTGGATTAAGTTTGTAGATTTAGGTCAGCTTTGTATCTCTAGTGAATAGAAACATTTAGTCTTAAAATAGCAGCCTTCCCTTGCTAACAGAAACAGGAAAGCCATAGGGAAGTTTTGTCAATGATGTTTGTATCTGTGGCTGCCTAACTAGGAAAAATACTCATGGTAAGCACTTTAGGAATGTTCAGTACTATTTACTGGGGAAGTCCATACTGTTACAAATTTATGTATGTGAGGGCCAAGGCCCTTGGACCCCTGAAGTTTCACTGAAAAATCACTGTCATGAGGCAGATTAATAGACATACAAATTTATTTGATGTGTGTAGATGGGAGCCTTCAGGATGAAGACCCAGGAATACAGGGAAAATTGTCATTTTTTATGCTTAGGTTTAACAAATTACTGATAGCTGTGAAGAAATATGATTGGACAAAAAGTGTATAGCCTAATGTTAACAAACGGAGTGGAGAAAGCCAGCAAGGCCTGTCTGTCTAGATTCTTTCTGATCTCTCTGTGCAGCCTTCCTTTCTTCTGGGTGTGGGGCAGGATGCTCTCTGGACTGGGGGATCTCATGACCTGTAGTCAAACAAGGTAGATCAGATAATGTCTTTATGGTCCATTTTTATACAGATAAGGCAGAGGGTAAGTTAGAGTAGGATTTTTAGGTTTTATGGCTGGCTTTTGGAAAAGAGATTCTGGTTTGTATGGCCCACCTTAGGAAAGAAGGATTCTAGTTTCTATGTGTATTATTCGGAATCTGTATTAGTCACAGTTCTCTAAAGGGACAGAACTAATACGATAGATGAATATATGATGGGCAGTTTATTAGGAGAATTGACTCACACTCACACAATCACAAGGTGAAGTCCCACAATAGGCCTTCTGCAAGATGAGGAGAAAAGAAGCCAGTCACACTTCCAAAACCTCAAAAATAGGCAAGACAATAGTGCAGCCTTCAGTCTGTAACCAAAGACCAAGAGTCCCGGCAAACCACTGGCCTAAGTTCAAAAGTCTAAAAGCTGAAGAACTTGGAGCCCAGTGTTCAAGAGCAGGAAGCATCCAGCACAGGAGAAAGTTGGAGGCCAGAAGGTGTAGCCAGTCCAGCCCTTCCACATTCTTTTGCCTGCTTTTATTGTAGCCCCACTGGCAGCTGATTAAATGGTGCCCACCCAGATTGATGGTGGGTCCACCTCTTCCAGTCTACTGACTCAAATGTTAATCTCCTTTGACAACACCCTCACAGACACACCCAGGAACAATACTTTGCATCCTTCAGTCCAATCAAGTTGGCGCTCAATATTAACCATCACATTATAGCTAGCCTTAGGGTAAAATGCACCTGAGAGACGGAGGGCAGAAGGTCAGTTAATAACTTTTGCTTCTGAGGCTGCTCTGAGTTTTGCCTTCTGGGGTATTGTTTTCTGAGCTCCAACATATACAATCCAGAGCTACTTGAAAAAGTGTCAAAATGTATACCTGAGTTTGCCAAAATCACTTTATACTCAAAAAGTAAAGGCATGTTCAAATGGTGAATGTTAAAAAATACATATTTTTCTTACAATTTTATTTTAGTCAATCAATGCATTGTTGGAAGAAACCATTCACTCAGAATTGGAGCATAGGTAATACCTGAGTCACAGTGCCTAGCACCAGAGGGCAAGAAATTTTGTAAAAGGGGATAATGTGAATTATCTATACAGAGAGTAAATAACAAAAGCAAAATCACATGAATCAGTGAATTAGCTTTATATCTCCTTAGTGCTGTAATGGGAATAAGGTAAGTCAAGGATAAATGGGGAATACGGTTCTAGAAGTAGATGGAATTTGTTAGAAAAGATGATGCTTGAAGATGAAGAACAAGTTCAGTAATGATATAAAATAACTATTAAATGTTCAAGATGATCACAAAACAGGATAAGGAGGTTAAAATGTCATTCTAAATATAAAGAATCCTGCAATAAAGGAAGCATAACATTATCATGAAATGTATTAGAAAGAAACAAACAAAAATTCTGATAGCTGGCAGAAGTGGTATTTGAAATGCAGTACAACAGATAAATGAGAGGATTTTTGTCTGCAGAGAGTATAATTACATACTAATCTTACATATTATCATTAAGAAAGCGAAAAAATAATCCAAAAAATGATTGAGAAAGATTATTCCTCTTGCACTGACACCCAAGTAAGATTATATCATGATATTGTATTGAATAAAAGATAATTCTATTTGACAACCTGGAAAGAAACCTATAAATGTCCAAAATTGTTTAACAATTTTTTACAAAGACATTTTAAACACATGTTGGGTATCAAAAATACAATAGAAAAGTGACAATAGTAGCAAATATGTGCATTTTAGTCACCAAATGAGCCAGTAGCTAAAAAAATTCAATTTTGTCACTATGAAACATATGACTGAAAAGTGAATGAGCCAGAGGATTTTATATATATGCACACACAGGTGTATGTGTGTGTGTGTTCATTGACTTAATTCGAAAAAATTAAATTATAATTGTGTAAGAATTGGGTGCTGAATATAACAAAGAGCCTACATATCTGAAAATATTTAGTCCTTATTTTAAATTTCGGGTCTAGATATTTCTTTCTTTCAAAGACATAGGTATTGCCATTGTTCACAAGTAATTGACTAGTGTGTCTTAAAACACAGATGAACTTGAAATTCTTGACTACATAGCTACTGAAATTACATGAATTAAACAAAACACAATAGGCAAAATTCTAAATGAAGCACATAGAAATGTTTTATTGCACTAAACCTTAGACTTGGGACAATGGGTAACTTTCTGAGAACACTACTTTCAACATTCTAGAACCATTTATAGCAAAAAATAATAACGATGTAATAATTAAATGAGTTCAAGGCACTCTTCTTGGAACAGTTTATATAGAACAGAGAGCAAGTGCAGTTATAGTCACATAAGAGATAAAAAACTTCTGATACACTCCTCGTGGCTAGAACTACAGCTTAAGTTTGATGATCTGGAACAAGTATCCATTAGCTGCTATTAAAATTTCCTTCCCTGGTGTGTTGCTATTATTAAACCATGAAAAATAAAGACCTTAGCAATACACATTTCTTGTTAAAACAGAAGCTCTAAGAGGACAAGATTTTTATTGTTGTTGTTGTTGTTAGCAACTCAGTGGTTAAAAGAGTGACTAGCACTCAGTGCTCAGTAAGTTTACAGGGCATGGAAACAGATGAGGAGTCAGATCCAGGTTTCATTCAGCCTAAAATATTAAGCATAACAGTGACACTATCAGTTATCCATCAATTTATTTATATTTTCTCTTACTGTTATGTTTACATTTTCAGTCTTCTTCACTAAAGTTTCCTGTTTAAGTTACTATTTCCTTTCATTTATTATACATGTGTATCTTTTGTACAACAAGAAGTACCTTTTGTGCAGTAATGTCAAGGATGAAGCAGCAAGAAAGATTACTAGCAATAATAGTTTCCTCATAGTCTTTAAAGTCCCTGGAGTTTCCTTCAACCTCTTCAGTAACTTCTTGGATAGTACCTCTCTACCTATGATTACAAGAGATGCACTAACTCCTACTCTCCTATCCATCAATGGGAACTAATTCTTCCCCAGATGATCCAAGTATACCCCACCCCAGGCCAACTGAATCTTCCTGGAGCCTTGCAGAAGGCCCAAGCATTTTTTTTTTTTTTTTTTTTTTTTTGAGACAGAGTCTTGCTCTGTCACCCAGGCTAGAGGGCAGATCTCAGCTCACTGTCACCCAGGCTGGATCTCAGCTCACTGCAACATCCACCTCCTGGGTTCAAGCAATTCTCCTGCCTCACTCTCCCGAGTAGCTGGGACTACAGGCGTGCACCACCAAGCCCAGCTAATTTTTGTATTTTTAGTAAAGATGGGGTTTTACCATGTTGGCCAGGCTGGTCTCAAACTCCTGACCTGGTGATCCGCCTTGGCCTCCCAAAGTGCTCGGATTACAGGCATGAGCCACTGTGCCCAGTCAAGCATTTCATTTTTAAAATTCCTCCAGGTTATGGTGTGCATCCAAAGTGGAGGACTGCTGCTTCATTTGACTCATGTTTCTCGAACCTTAGTGTGCATGTGAATCACCAGGAATCTTTTTAAACTGCAAATGGTAATCTAGCAGGCCTGAATTAAGGGTCTGAAATTCTACATTTTAAACAAGCTCCAGGTTACTCTGATGGCTGCTGTTACTAACCATATTTAGAGTAACAAAGTATGCTTTAAACTTATTGGAGAAAGGGAAATCCTTTTTACTCCCCATTATTATAGTCTGTAAAGGTAGTAATCTTTTTTTTTTTACCTTATACCTACACACCGCTACTCCAACCCTCTTCACATATTTGGTCTAGTAGGCCCTGATGATGCTTTTGTCTTGAAGTTCAGCTCTAAAAAAAATTATTTTCACTTGTCTGAGGGAAGGAAGGGAATAATATTCCAACTCTCTCAGAAGATAAGAGCAAATATTTATCTGTAACAAATGCTCAGAAAAAAATTTAAAAAGTCAATTTTCCATGTTAAAACAATCTAAAAGTCCCTTCTCAGCAATAGTTTGTTAATTTGGAGGTTTTATCCTACATTCTATAAGATATAGTCAAGAATAGAAGTCACTGGAGAGAAAAAAACTTATGAGAGTATATCATATATTGTTTTGAAGAAACACATATATCTACTTACACACTTCTTTGATCTCTCTCTCTCCCTCTACAATCATTTTTGAAGTAAGTTTATAACTTCTCAACTCTGAGGAAAAACAACTAAAGAGGTTTAAAAAAAAAAAATAAAGCCTAAACCTCACCTAGAATTGATTCAGTCCCTTGGGATGAGATCCAGGCATCTGTGTTCTCTAAGTTCCCCACTGATGCACACGGAGTGTGGGTTGCAAATCACTAAAATAGACAGAAATGAAGGATATACTAAGGATCTCTGGGTTACTTATTTTGAGGCCTCCAAAAGGAATTGATAACAGAGATTAAAGCGTAGTAGTCTAATATGGTTTGGCTGTGTCCCCATCCAATTCCCATCTCTAATTGGTAATCCCAATAATCCCCACATGTTGAGGGAGGGACCTGGTGGGAGGTGATTGGATCATGGGTGCAGTTCCCCCATGCTGTTCTCATGATAGTGAGTGAGTTCTCACAAGTTCTTAAGGTTTTATAAGTGTTTGACAGTTCCTCCTTCACCATCTCTCTCCTGCCACCATGTAAGATGCACCTGCTTCCCCTTCCAGCATGATTGTAAGTTTCCTGAGGTCTCCCCCACCATGTGGAGGAGAGGAGTCATGCCATGTGACTGTGAGTCAGTTAGACTTCTTTTATGAATTACCCAGCCTTGGGCAGTTCTTTTTGGCACTAAAACATAGTCAAAGTTCAAAAGATACTGAAAATGCTTCAGATAAAACTCAACACTCAATTATGAATTAAAACAAAAAACTAGTAAGCAAAAAATGAAAGGGAAATTCCTCTAACCTGATTAAATATTCTATCAAAAATCTGCAGCAAATACTATATCTAATGATGAAACTTTAGAAGCATGCACATTGAAATAAAAGCATATTAATGTGAACCAATTGCCACCAGTTTGTTAACATTGTGCTGAAGTTCCTAGCTAAAGAGAAGAGCAAGAAAGAGTAAGACGAACAATAATCAGAAAACACAGACTCATATTATGTGTAGACAATATAATTATGCCCAAGGACAATCTTAGAATATTTAGCAAGAACATTTTAAAACTAATAAGGTACTTCTAAAGGGTTTCAAGATGTGAGCAACCTTCTAAAAAAATTAATAGCCTTTCTATTCAGCAATAATAATAGTAATTACAAAATTTTACAAAAATCTGAATAAAATACTATTTACAAAAGTATGGTGAATTGTAGTATTATATAAGGGAATACAGTTCAGTAGTTTGAACAATGAACCACTGCTATACATATCAACATGAACAAATCACAAAAATATAATTTTAAAAAGTTTCATAACGAAGCATTCAGAATAATACATTTGTATTTATTAAAGTTTCCAGCAAATAAATTAATAGCAGATATCACTTGCTAATAAGTATGTAACATCAGTAATAAAGGTGAGAACTACAGTGTATTTGACCTTCCATATCCATGGATTATGTATCTGTGTATTCAACCAATTACATATTGAAAATATTTGAGGATAAAAAGGAATAGCTGGGCCCGTATTAAACATGTAGAGACTTTTTCTTTTCATTATTCCATAAACAACACAATATAACAACCATTTATATAACACTTACATTGTATTAGGTATTATGAGGAATCTATAGATGATTTAAAGTATATGGGAAAATGTGCACAGGTTATATGCAAATACACAATTTTATATCAGGAACTTGAGCATCTCTAGATTTTGGTATATTTTGAGGGTCCTGGAACCAATTTCCTGTGGATACCAAGAGACTGCTGTTAAAACAGCAACCTCAAAATAACTATTGCCTTAAATAAGGGAGGGGAATGAAATAAGAGAGAATAAGAAAGGAAGTTTTAAATCATATTTGTAATATTTTATTTCTTAAAAATGCAAAGTAATAGAAAATCCAAATGTCTTTACTATGAATGTTTACATTATCTATGCTTTTTTATATGCACGGTGTTTGTTATGATAAGAAAAATTTACATAATGTTGAGAGATGTGTGAAGATAACCATGATCATAGAACATCATGGAATGTGAGAAAGGAGGATTTTATGCAAAGTCTATACTGTCAAGGGGGCCGTGTGATTGGTGGTTCACAAATTCACTAATTTACTAATAGTCAGGTAAATAAAGTGGATAAAAATTTAATAATTAGTATCAGATAGACATGAGTTTGAATTTTTATTTGGCCTCACTAGTTGTGTGGACTTGGTTAATCTTAATTTCACTAAGCTTTCATATTTTCATCTCTAAATACAAGTAACAATAGCCCGTTCTCATAGGATTATTTTAAAGACCAAATTAGATAACATACTTTAAAAAATGTATTATAAATATTGGTGACCTATTCATTTGCTCTACATCTTTGGGCCAGAAGGAGTTGATTTAGTGAAATATCTTTCCAAGAATAATAATATTAATTCAATTGGGATCCCTCTGTGCTTTCAAATAATTTAACAATATCATTAAAAAAGCAGAGTGTGGGAGAAAGTCCTTGGAGTCAGATAATGGGGCTTCATGTTCAGACTTCTCCTCCTTAATGACTTAATCTCCTGTTTTCTTTCCAAGTCTTAAAAAAAATAGAGATAATAAAACAATTTTCACCAATTTGTTGTTAGTACTGAATGAGATAAAGGATGCAAGAATGATGAGAACAAAATTCACCATAAAAGAGTTGTTCCATAAATGTTCCTTGTCTTTAGAAAGACAAGAATAATAGAAAATGTGAGAATAAGTCACCAGACGTGTAATCAAATGCCTAAGTGGGTGTACAGATAAGCATTCCAGGAAGAAAGAGGGCGCAATGTGTAAGAGTGTAATATCCACTACCTCTTTTATGGTAGGATTATTCCAAAGGTGTAATACTTCTCAAGTCTAGGCAAAACTGCTTGTTTAAGGAAGTGACAAAATGAAACCTTCCTGTATCTCTCAAAGAAGTTCTTGAATTTTTGGCTCATTACTCCCCAGAACCTTCTGAATCAATCTTCTGAAACATGATCGCTTGAGGCTTTATTCTCATATCTTATCTAATTCAACAAACTAGTTCTGTTATCTCTTCCCATTTTAATCTGGTGCTTTCCAGACATATTTGCCTAAATTTTCGTGCATCATTTGTAAAGAAGAAAACTATTAAATAAGACTCGGCTGCAGACTGTGCCTTGGTGCACGATGAGTCTGAATCTTCTGAAAAGCTGAGATAACCTCTGCAAGAGAGGCTTATCTAGCTTGTTTTTACAAATTGAAAACAAGGTGCTAAACAAGCGTTTATCTAAACCAGGAGAGCTACTTGAACAATTTAGATGACTTTCTATTTACCAACCAACTTTCTGTCATCAGGAAATACTATAGCAAGAGGCTGACTGTTTAAAATATGTGGAGATTTTCAGCATGCATTTATATTCCAGCTTGAAAGATGATGTTGTTTAAACAACAGACGAGTGTTGAAATGCTATTAAAAGTGTACAAAGTAACTGCCAGTCAAAAAACCCAGAGCAAACTGTCGCAGATAGGCTCATATATCAACAGCACTGTGACTTTTTGTTTGCTTTTATCACAACTTGGTGTACCTGATAGGATATGGGACAGTTACCCTGTTCCTCCTTCCTTTGAAAAGGTGTGTTTTGGAGTCATGTGCCTGATGATGGTCTATAGACAGAGCTTTCTATACAGCAGTGTTTCTATAAATCTCCAAAACTTCAGAATACAATTAGAATCCTTCAAGATCAAAAGCTTCCTGTAAAATTTGAGGAGGCGGAGAGGGACAGAAATTTCAAAGGCTTCAAAGGAAAAAAACAAACATCTTACCAAGAGTGTTTTGCAAGTGAAACTAATTTTCAGCAATGGAATCGATCACAAAAATAAACGTGGTCTATCCCACGAAGAGAAAGGTAGATGGCAAATGCTGTTTCCTGTGCTACACTTTGGCAAGTGGAATCTTGCAGTGTTAGGGAACTATCACAAAAGAATATTACACCATTCAAGAGAGAAGTGTTGAGAAAAGAGGACGAAAGCCTGACAGTGGGAGGAAGCAGACGCATTTGGATGGAATTCGGCAGGAAGTTTAATAACGTTGCCTCAGACCTGGCAACTATTGAACCATAGGCTTAATCTAGCAATTAATGGAACATTCTAACAATCACAGGAACAAGAAATTGGAAGAAATTCTGAAAAATAAAAATAAACTGTAAAGAAATTTTTGTATGTGGCGAACTGCAGATAGACCAGCTATGCATCTGATGGATTCTTATATGCAAAGTGAAACAGTTCCATATAAAACAACACTTTTTTGAAATCAGCTGGCAATGAATTTGAGAAATAAAGATGAACCTCTTGATTTGACTACATTTATGAAATAAGATTGACAAAAAATGGAGAAAATGTATAAAGCACTGGGGTAGAATAGCTAAACCATTTACAAATTGAAAGTTTGGGATAAATGAAACTTTTAGGGAAACAAATATATACAACTGTGAGACTCATTATATTTATGAAAGAATTTTATCTGTGAAAAGTCATGCTAAATCTCTTAAGCAGGATACAAATTTTTAGCTTGAGTTCACTCCTAGAATTCATGTGTATTTCAGAAACAGAGTATGGACGAGAAGGAACTAAATAAACAGGTTACTTCATGTTCTGAGACCCAGTTTCACTATCAAAAAATGGAAATGATATTGATTTACTGAGGTTGCTGTGATGATTGAACAAGTATATTGATAAAGAATTTAGTACTTTCCTGGTGTACAGCAGATGCTCAATAATTAGGTAACCCCAGTTATTATTAATATTATCATCACCTTTATTAGGACCTTAACTCACTTTATCCTAAGATCTGGGACACAGGGGATTTTGCCTGAATTTCAAGGGAAAGACCTACAATTAAACAGATAAGTCTTTCTTTTCTGAAGAAAAGTAGCCTAGTTCAGTGTCAACAGTATGAATGCTTACACGTCAACAGGATATAGTGCCATGAAGTGGGAAGTGTATCAAACCAGGGAAAGACTGGTTAGGATGCCATGGCACCAAAGTAATCTAAGGAAGTCTCTAGACATAACATTCAATATCCTTGACTTACTTGCTGAGAGAATTCTTTCCTTTTTTAGTTTGTTGAGGACCTGATTAATATAAGGACCAAGTGTCAATGGGTGCTAAGATTGCTTCCATTTTAACACCTCTCTAACACTTACTAATCTCCTCTTAAACAAAGAGAAGATCAGACTTCAGGTCTAGATTCCTTCAGGTAAACAACTTCACCTAAAATTTAATAACACTGTTTGTTTTAACAGTATTCATTCTTTTTGAATATATTTTATACATTCTTTTATACATTTTTAATTGATACCTAATAATTGTATATATTTATTAGGTATGTGTGATATTTTGATGCATGCATGCAATGTGTAATGATCAAATCAGGGATTTAGGATATCCATCACCTATATCATTTATCATTTCTTTGTATTAGAAACCTTTCAACTCCTCCTTTAGTTATTTTGTAATATTTAATAAATTAACTTGTAGTCACCCTACTGTGCTATCAAAGCCTGGAACTGACCCCTTCTATCTAACTCTACGTTTGTACTCATCAATCAACCTCTCTTTATCATCCCCACCTCCACTCTTTGCAACCTCTAGTTAACATTATTCTACTCTTTATCTCCATGAGATCATTTTTTTTTGCTTCCACATATTCATGAGAACATATACAATATTTATATTTCTGTGCCTAGCGGCTTATTTCACTTAACATGTAACCTCCAGTATCATCCATGTTGCTGTCAAGGACAAGATTTTCTTTTTATGGCTGAATAATATTCCATTGTGTGTATATATTATCTATTCATCCACCAATAGATACTTAGGTTGATTTCTTATCTTAACTATTACAGTATTCATTCCTATAAATGTCTTTTATACCTAACAATATGTGGTTTTTTCAATTAAGGTAATTAAAGAAAACACAAAAAAAATTCTACCCAGAATATACTTTTTAAAAAATATTTTGGGATAGCTATTCAGAGGGCCTGTAGACAAGTATAGCCCTGAAAAGCTGCCTTGTGTGGAAGAGATTGGCATCTGTATAGAAAAATCTATGAGGTAAAGTAAATTAGCCAAGCTTTCTCTGAGCCCTTGCTCATTATTCAAGTTTAGGAAAAATTAACTCAACCACAGGCTACCATCTATGCTTTCTGAGAACTGTTACCTGTAAGGTTTTATCTACATAGAGAGAACAACTTTACCCCAGGACTTCCTTTCTCTCTACCTCTCATAAGCTCTCTTTTCACAGTCCAATCCCCTATTCTTTCTGTAACCTCAAAATGGTATAAAAGTATTTGGTCATTTCTTTGTGTTTCATATTTTCTATGACTCCCATACATGCATGTAAACATTAAGAAATTTTCTGTTCCTTTTCTCCTATTAATCTGCCTTTTGTCAGTCTATTTTCAGTGAGCCTTCATAGGATGAATGGTAAGGTTTTCCTTGGCCCCTGCATAGTGATAAACAGTGTGTTTTAAAATACATATTATTATATAAAAATGTGAACATATGTAAGGAAGACTATTAAGTAAATAATTGTTCACCTTGTTATTCACTGTATGTTCTTGATAAAGTTGCTTGAACTTTCTAAGTCCTACTTCCTTATTTATAAAATGAGATCATTGTATTTATTTCCTCAGGCTTTGAAAGAATTAATCTAATCATGTATGTGAAGTGTGTAACAGAATGTTCTAGCCTATAGTAATACAGGCTCAGTAAATACTAGCTACAATCTTAGAGAATGCCAATCCTTGAGTAAGTGTGTTCATTATTCTGAGAAACCAATCTTCATATTTAACAGTCTGGTTATCCAAATTACCTTCTACTAAAAAAGGATTAAGGTGATACTTTTATTAAAAAAAAAAAAAGAGAGAGGGAAAACACATACATACAGAGTTCTTAATTATTTCACTCCTAATAACTGATAGAAATGCTTTACAAATAATAGCAAGGCTGTCCAGTATATGGGAAAAGAGGAATACATAGCTATATGAGATTGATTGAGAACTGAATAAACACCAAGTGTCCCAGAAATCATGTGATATTCTTCTGGGATATACACAGGTTGAAGAAAGTATAAGAGAGAGATGAATTTAAACATTGAAGATAAATTAAAACAGAGGATAAAAGAAATATTACCAAATGATTTATTTTAAAGTGTTATACAACTTAGGATCTTTGGTTGCAAGCAACAGAAACCGACTTGGACTAACGTAAGCAAGGTTACATTTTTTGACTCATAATAGGGAAAGGCTAAAGAACCAGAATTGGAAATGAGTAGGAACAAAGGAAGCTCAGGGGCATGAAATGGGAATAGAATCAAAGCGGGTTAAGGCTGCTTAGGATGTTAATATTTGGAAAGTATAGAACTCCATTTTCAGTATTCTTTTCCTTCTGTTAAAATTTCATATTGTTCAACACCCGCCTATGAGTGAGAACAATATGAAATAAAAAATAAATAAATAAATAAGAACTACGATTTTGAAAAAAAAAAAATTCATATTTTAGAAAAAAAGAATTTTCTTAGTGTAGCTCATATCAGATATCACTTTGGTGTTTCCAAGAAACACCAAAAAACTTACAACATTAGAACCCCATTAGCACGAACTCACTAGGAGAAGCTCATAGTAATGTACCTATCAGGGAAAAAAAATAATTTTAATAAAGGAAATCAAAGTTCTGGTGAAATGGAAAAATAGATGCTAAGCAGCCAAAGAAAACAAAGAGCCACAGCAAGAAGGATGAGGTCCAGGCTAAAGTCATTTCATCATCAAGACTAGCTTTCCCATAGCCACAGTTCTTGTCTTATACTGAATCCCTAAACACAAATCAAAGACGATGGTGCTATGGAGAAAGAATGGCCCTCTCACTTTTCCTGGACATCTTTGGTTTGATCTTTAAGATCCTCCTTTACTTTTCTCCAACCCTGGTCTCACTAAAATAATAATTCTGCATATTAGAAAGCAAAAAGTTAAAGGAAAATTATTAAGGATGATACACTGTGACGGAACTCCATTGACACTAACGATACAAATCACAGTCAAATTTTAACATGCTGAAGTTTGCTTGTTCCCTATTTAAATGGATTTTAACGGGGTGGGCAGGAGGGGAAGAAATGAAGAAAGACATGGGCACATTATCTTGAAAGAATGCCTACCAAAGGGGCACTAGGCCAATAAAATGAGAGGTAGAGAGGCTCAGACAAACTTCAGAGAACTTGAGGATCCATTTTTCTGTAGTAGATGAAAATAACTAAAACAATGAACAGAATTGTGCTACAATGTACCATTGTTCTATAATAGATAACTCAGTCTCAGATGATCAATGAGATTTGGAGGGAGATTAGATTTTGTTTATTTAAACTGTCAAATTCACTATGATGAAATTTTATGTGGCTAACATTTCTTATAAAAAGTCTCACTATAAACAATTTCATCTAATTTTTAAAATTATTTTTAATTTAAATTTCAGTAACTGTCATAAACACTGTTGATTATTAGGAAGATCAATTCTGCTAATCTCTCAAATGACATTGGCGAGAGAAGGCAAGACAAGGAGGGGATGTTAAGCCAAGAGTTCTCAGTGACAGGAGCCATGGAGGGGGCAGATTGTATTAGTCCATTTTCATGCTACTGATAAACACACACCCAAAACTGAGCAATTTATAAAGAAAAAGAGGTTTAATAAACTCACAGTTCCACATGGCTGAGAAGCCCTCCCAATTATGGCAGAAGGTGAAAGGCATGTCTTACATGGCAGCAGACAGGAGAGAATGAGAATCAAGCAAAAGGGGTTTCCCTTTAAAAAAAAAATCATCAGATCTTGTGAGACTTATTTGCTAGTATGAGAACAGTATGGGAGAAACTGTCCCCATGATTCAATTATCTCCTATTAGATTCTTCCCACAACATGTGGGAACTATGGGAGCTACAATTCAAGATAAGATTTGCGTGGAAACACAGCCAAGCCATATCACAAGTCTACCCTAAGCTTTGTGAGGAGACCCACATGCTTTATGCCTCATTATTTAAAGGTACAAATCAAGCTAACAAGCTGATAAATTAAATATGTTTATCTTTATTAACTTCTTAGAAACTCACAGAATTGATTCAACCTTAGGATGATTGGATTCCTCGGAGTTCCATATCAAAGCATGAGGGTGCTGGTGGATACAATTTCTACTCTTTCTCTCTGCTTTCTCCCTTCTTCTTATCATCCCGACATCATTCCAAATGACAAAGGGCCTCATGTACATGTATCTTGTCAAGTATCATCCAGTATTTGGAGTAAAGAAGGAATTAATATCAAATGAGGTCATGAGACTGTGACCCTGATCCAATAGGATTAGTGTCTTTATAAGAAGAGACACCAGGATGTGCACACTCTGTCTCTGAGCAAGCACCAAGGAAAGGCCATGTGAGGACATAGTGAGACAGCAACTATCTGCATGCTAGAAATAAAGGTCCTACAAGAAATCTCATTGGCTAGATCTTGATCTTGAACTTTCAGCCTCCAGAACTATGAGGAAATACATTTCTGTTGTTTAAGCCACCCAGTCTATTTTCTTATATCTATTTTCTTATATAGTAAGCTAACACATATGTGGACACCCCACACTGCGCATCCAAGCACTGTCCACACTTTCTGCTAACAGCCACCTTTGGTTACCTCTTGCACACAGAAGTGTGGATAGAGAAGACACAGGATGCCATCGAGAAGATAACCTAGGCAGAGAACAATGCAGGCCCTTAGTGCTTAAATATGGTCTGGAAGAGTAGACATAGGCTTTGGGTGGGCATTTACCCTTGACTCCAAAGAATCCTCACTCTACAAAGGAGAGTATGGTTAAAGCAGGTTCAGAAGAACATCTCAAAAATGTGGGCTTAATTCTTAGGCCTTATGCCCAGAGACTCAAATTTTATAGATCTGTGATGCTTCAGGGAAGTTGATGTTTTCTATTCAGAATTTCTGGTGATTCTGAGGAGACTTCCCCACTAGAAAACACTGTTCTAAAGAGGAAATGTTTTGTACTGGTTAAATGCATGGCTAAATGTGATGATATTCTGATTTAAAATACATGACTTTGAATGCTGCCTCTATTGGGCAGTAACCATGGAATTCTACACAAATTAACTAATTTATGCCTAATTTCTTCACTGTAAAATGAGATAAATATAAGTATTTAATTCTTATGGTTGTTTGAAGATTAGATAAGTAAGTATATATTAAACATTTATAAATGTGTCAGATACAGAGTACAAAAATTTCTAAAAATTAGTTAACATTTACTTGTATTTAAAATAATCATGGAATGAGTGTGAAAGAAAAAAACATATTTATCAAATCAATTAATATATTTTGCCAATACTGGATAGGTAAAGATACTTAAACTACTGTCTGATGTAAAGTTTTTGACACATGTGAAATTTAAAATCTTCAATACGTTCTTCCTATATTCATGATCTTTCTCCTTCATTAACTCTCATAATTGAAACTTGGTTTTGAATATGAAATGAAATTGATCTGCCAAAGGGATAAAGCTGTTGTCTCTGCATAGTGTGAAAGTCATCCTATCTCTGCTATGTAAACTCCTATTAGTAAAAGTGCAAAGTCCATGTACACCTTGAAAGGTTTCCCGCTTGTAGGATTATCAAAATGTCCTGTGAAAGTATACCTCACTGCATATTTCCAGCATACTAAATTCCTGATGATTTTTTCCCCCATGGAAAAGACATGCTTATTCTTACAGACTAAGAAAATGCTTATTCAGAACACAGAACTAAAAAAAGCATGCAGACTAATGAAATAATATTTCAGATCTCACATTTCCATGTGGCAGAACAGGAATAGAAAGAAATCCTACTAAAGCTGGTACTGACATTCCCAGATGTGCAGCCATTAACACATGCTAAAACAGGCTTTTTAAAGAGTCTATGCATTTTCTCCAAAGAAATATAAAATATCGTTCTCTAAAAGAGTCCATAATCCTCTGTCTTCCTTAACTTAGGAGTTATCAAAGCAGCAAGCAATTTTCTGGAACATTGCCACTGTCATGAATGTCATAAGTGGAAAAGAAGGAAGACAATGTAAATCAGCATGGTATTTTTATTTCTGGTTTTTTTTTTTGTTTTTTTTTTTTTTTTAGTCCTTACAGAACCATGCAATATTGATTTAAGGTAGGATTACTCCACAGCAGTCTATGCATCATTGAAGGTTTTAGTTGAAAGCCTGTTTATTCATTACTGTTTACTGCCACCCAACATATCTTTTGGGGATGAGTATAGGACTCTGCCAAAAAGCTAGGCTGAGAGTAAGCTGTATAAATCCACTCTCCAGCAGTACTGGTAAAGCATTAAATGCATCCCCTACCCGGACCAGGGGCACATGCTGGGCTGGAAATGGCTCTTTTGGGAGGTATTGAAGAATGTGATGTCATACAACTTCTAAAAATGTAGTAAAATGAAGTCCAGACATTATCATAATAATTTACATTACCTAGAGTCAGAAGCTATTGATTATTCACAGGAGAATGAAGCCACAAGAACTGTCCCATAAAGCCTTAGTACTCAGCCATACTTACTCATAAATGCTGAATGCAGATAAGTTTTGATTCCAATTGTGATCAACAATAATTACAAATACAAAACCATGTTTCTTAGGAGATTCTTTGACAAGCTTTCTGAGCTCATCATTCACTCTTCCAGACTACACTGGGTACATAAATAATCATGTGTAAATGTGAAAATGTAGAAATTTTCCAATATGTTTACATTAGGCATAAAAATATGTCTTATTCGTCATTGTATCCCAACTCCTTAGTGCATTAACTGGTCCATAATAGGCTTTTAATTAAACATTGAACTGAAATAGAATAAACTTCTACTCAATTGTTGAAGAAGCCATACATTTTTGAGGAAAACGCCAGCTCTTGCCTCTATTCTAATTTCCATCAAACTAGTTTTACCACAGGACACTGTTAATAGATTCCTCAAGTGGAAAGTTACAAGGAGTGTGATAGACTAATTTCATTAATGCTTCCCCTCCAACTGCCCATTTCTGTGTGTCTGTCTTTTGTCATAAAAAATTGTAATCTCCCAGGTTCTGACTCAGTGCCTGGTCATGTGACTGTCTTTTGCTAAATAAATGTTTATTTTTGGCTGCCACCAATTATTTGTAATAGTTTGTTATGCAGCATTATCTGACAGAGGAAGCTAGTTTAGTCTTTTTATATTTTGTCTGTAGACTGTCTTCTAGAAGGTAGAATTTGCCTTTTTGCTCTAAATTACGAGAAGTAGGAATTTGGCATCTACTCTACTGAAATTATTCTCGACCTCCATCTTTTTGGTAAAGTTCTACGTAATATGTGTTATACTCTACTTTTCTCTCTCTAGTATTCTGTGTCACATCATCATTTTTATTCTCCCAAAATGCCCATGATGCTGCTAATAAAAACCACACACACACACACACACACACACACACACGCACACACACGCATCCCACAAGACCGTGAACATGAAGTAGGACATTGGTATGATCGGAATGTGTCCCTCAAGGTCCATGCATTGGAAAATTAATTCCCAATGCAATAATGTTAGGATGTGAGGCCTGCTTGGAGTTCTTTAGGTCACAAGGGCTCTGCCCTCATGAATGAATAATGCTGCTATGAAAAGGGCCTGCTGGAGAGAGTTTGCTTTCTTCTGCTCTTCTGTCATGTAAGAACACAACACTCATCTTTTGGCCCTTCCGTCCTCCACCATGTGAGGATGCCATAAGAAGGCACCCACCAGATGCTGTCACCTTGATTTTGGACTTCCCAGCTGACAACTCCTACAAATACTTTATTCATTTTTGTCTTTATTCATCCAAAATGTGGAAGCCTATGATGTACAAGACACTGTTATGGACAGAGGAGATACATCAATAAGCTAGACAGCTATAATCTCTGCCCTCAGAGACAGAAATTAAAGAAATAATGCCACAAAATAATTGATTCATGATTTAATATAATGAGTAGAAAGTTTTAAATTAGAGACTAGCAGGAAGAGTTTTTTTGAGAAAGTAAAATATAAGATGAGACTTAAGGTATGAAAAGTTGTTAGGCAGAGGTGCTGGACTGTACTCTGACAACTTGGTTAAGATGGGAAATCCATTTTCAAAATCTTTTTTTTTTTCTGCATTGTACTGGATTAGAATTGTGGCCTGAGATTTGGAAGGCTGAAGTGAAGCAGCAGTCATACTTTTGAAGATGATTATGGGCAAATGCAATGGTAGACATATGTTTGTGTGTCTGGCATGTTCCACAATCTATCTCCTTCAGTCTACATCTAGCTCTTTTAGTTAACTGCTAACACTGCTCATTGATCATAGCTACAGACCAACCATCATGTGTTTAGCTGTAGACCCAGCCAGGTTATAGCTACACAAAGCCAACAGCTTCACATAATTCCCTCTGTAAGCTCCCTCTTAATGGTCCTAAGCTGCTGGATGTTCTTGGCTTCTCAGATTGGTTATGACTCCTTCTCTGCCTCCATTTTCTCCTTATAGACCTCACTGTCCCATTTCCTGTCACAATTAAGTCAAAATTCCTATAATAAAATAATTATGCCACAATGCTCATAGTCACCCTCTACCTCTGATTGAACCCTGATTGGTATGTCAGGTAATGGCATGAGCAGGCAAATGAAGATTCTAGGCAGAAGGAACAAGATTCACAAAACCTCATGTTGGAAAAGAGCTTGATGTGCTTGAGGACTTAAACCGGTGTTACTGCACTGTCATGTATGAGGAGTGAGAGGCATGAGTTTGGCCTAACAAGGAAAGCAATAGATAGAGCTTTTGAGTTCTCAAAGGCCATAATAAAGATTCTCTTTTATATAATAAAGATAGTAAGAAAATCCTGAATATTTGAAGTAGATTGATATACGATATTCTTTTCTTTCTTAGGTAGCATTTGCATTGATTTCAAAAGCTAATAATATTTTTTTCTTTTTAATTTGAACTTTTATTTTAGATATAGGGGCTAAAAGTGCAGATTTGGTAGATGGGAATGTTTTGTGATGCTAAGGTTTAGAATACAGGTCCTGTCACCCATGTAGTGAGCATAGTATCCAATATGTAGTTTTTTAACCTCCCGTTCTCCACCCCATTCTAGTCCACAATGTCTGTTGTTCTTATATATATATGTCCATGTGTGCTCAATGTTTACTCCCACTTAGAGGTGAGAGCATGTGGTATTTGGATTGCTGTCTCTGCATTAATTTTCTTAGGATTATGACCTCCAGCTCCATCTATGTTGCTGCAAAGAACATGATTTCATTATTTTTTATTGGCTGTGTATTATTTTGTAGTATATTTGTACTACATTTTTTTTAATCCAATCTACCATTGATGGACACCTGCATTGATTCCATGTCTTTGCTACTGTGAATAGTGCAACAATGAACATACAAGTGCATGTGTCTTTCTGGTAGAATAATTTATTTTGTTTTGGGTATCTACCAGTAACTCTGTGAAGCATGACATGGGTCATTTGACAGGACTAGCAATGAATCTGTAAACTGCTTTGAGAAGTATGGCCTTTTTTACTTTATTCATTCTTGCAATCCATGATCATGGAATGTTTTTCCATTTATTTATGTCATCTCTGATTTCTATCAACAGTGATTTGCAGTTCTCCTTATAGATGTCTTTAACCTTCTTAGTTAGCTGTATTCCTAAGTACTTTGTTTTCTTTGTGGCTATTTTAAGTGATATTCCTTAAATTTAAAAAATATTTCTCTAGATACTGAGTGGAGAAATGACTAGAAAGAAGGAAGAAAGAAAGCAGGTATCTATATGAGATATATTTGATTGAGCTACAGAAGGTAGTGGAAGTGCAGAAAAGTCATATCAAGAGTTACACTAGCCAAATTTGATCATTTAATATTGCAGTGAAATACTGATATATTACTTATAAAGTTAAACACCGTAACTATATATAATTATGGTGTTCAAGCATAATTTCACTAAATTTATAGTCTGGACATTTCTAAAAGAGGAAAATACTTGTGACTACTGTTTTTGCATGCCTTTTAGTAATTCATATAGTACAAAAAATAAAAGTTTTATTAAATCACCACAGGTAATGATAATAAAACAATAACATTGATAATAAAGTTGCCTTCCATATCTGTGGGTTCTGCATCTGTGGGTTAAACCAACTGTGGATTGAAAATATTTTGAAAAAATAGCTGGCCCAAGAAACCACATTTTTCTCCTTGGCATTGGCGCCTGTAATGGGAGGCGCTACCATTAAGGTCTCTGACATTGCCAGGAGACATTTTCCTTATGGTCTTGGGGATTAACTTTAGGCACCTTGCTATTTATGCAAATTTCTGTAGCCTGCTTGAATTTCTTCCCAGAAAAATGGATTTTTCCTTTCTTTTGAATAGTCAGGTCACAGATTTCCAAACTTATATGCTCTGCTTCCCTTGTAAAACCAAATGCCTTTAACGGTACCCAGGTCACCTCTTGAATGCTTTGTTGCTTAGAAATTTCTTCCTCCAGATACCCTAATCACCTTTCTTAAGTTCAAAGTTCCACAGATCTCTATGGTAGGGGCAAAATGTTGCCAATCTCTTTGCTGTTCAGAACTCTCTCCAGTTCCCAACAAGTTCCTCATCTCCGAGATCACGTCGGCCTGGACCTTATTATCCATAGCACTATCAGCATTTGGGGCAAAGCCATTAAACAAGTCTCTAGCAAGTTTCAAACTTTTCCACATTATCCTGTCTTCTTCCAAGCCCTCCAACTGTTCCAGCCTCCTACTGTTACCCAATCCCAAAGTTGCTTCCACATTTTTGAGTATCTTTTCATCAACGCCCCACTGCTTGTACCAGTTTACTGTAGTAGTTCATTTTCATGATGCTGCAAAGACATACCCGAGACTGGGAAGAAATAGAGGTTTAATTTGATTTACAGCTCCTCATAGCTGGGGAGGCCTCAGTATCATGGCAGGAGGCAAAAGGCATTTCTTACATGGTGGTGGCAAGAGAAAATGAGGAGGAAGCAAAAGCAGAAACCCATGAAAAAACCCATCAGATTTCACGAGATTTATTCACTAGCATGAGAACAGCATGAGAAAACTGACTCCCATGATTCAATTACCTCCCCCTCGGACCCTCAATTCTGGAAGATAGAATTCAAGTTGGAATTCAGCCAAACCATATCAGATGGACTTCATCAGTACCTTCCTATTCTACATTAACTTACTACTCCTCAAATCAAGAGGTGACAATTTTTTCACCTCCCACTAAATTTAAGTTGGCCTAGTTACTTGCTTTGGTTAATAGAATACAACAGAAGTGAAACTATGTCAGTTCTAGGCCTAGCCTTGGGTGGTAGCTTTCCCCTCTTAAAAACCAGATGCCAGGTAGAAAGTCCACTACCATGAGACCACGATGCTGTAACAAAGCTCGAGCCAGGTTTGTGAAGAAGCCACATGGAGAGAGAGAAGGAGAGAGCGGCAAATAGAGACTCAGTTCAACCAGCCCCTAGAAACTCTTGCTGACTCCAGACATGTGAGTGGCAAAGCTATCTTGGACATTCCAGCCATACAGAAGAACTGCCTAGATGAACCAAACTCAAACACAGGATTGTAAGAAATAATAAACTACTATTGTTTTAAGACACTAATTTTTGTGGTGGCTCTTTATTGAGAACAGAAAACTGATCAAATTTGTATTCATATAATTTAATTTATACAACCACCCCACGAACAATTAGTATAATTATTCTTAGTGCACAGATAAGAAAACGGAGGCACTAAAAATTTAAGTTAGCAAATAGTAGAGTGAGAATTTGAATCAAGGTGTCTGGCTCCAGAGTCCTCCCTCTTAACTTCCATATGCAATTGATATCAATAATGCATTCATGTGACCTGGACAAAACATTTTCAGAGATTATAATGCTATTTTCCAGGGTGTGCCACTCACACTTTATTCTTTGTGAATGTTTTCCTGGATTTGTGTACCTTTCTGCTCGACACATGCTTAACACAAAGATATTTCTAAGGTTTTTAGCTATGAGACCCATTGAAAATATACAAATTAAAATAAAATCTAAAGGTACACTTTGCTCTAAAATCATCTGGGATTGGTTTTTTGGCTGTGTCAATAAGAATTCGTCAGAGTACAAAAAGTGTAGGAAGCAGTGAATTTTTTCTGACCAATGTAACTGCTGAAGTGGAATTTTACTTTTATGCCCTAAGGAAAACACTTAGATTTTATAGCTCCAGAGGCTGTTTAATGGTGTTACATATGGAATGTCAAGATGTCCATGATTTATGTACTGTAGGAAAAGCGTTTCCAGTTTAACTGAATCTCAAGTTATTCTTTCCAGCAAAAGCAACAAGGGTGTAAAATCACCCTGTTAGTGTCACAGCCTGGCAAAGAAATACATTGAGTAAGTAGAGACGTGATTCATCCTACCTCCAACCTTTTTGAGGTAAAATCTTATTTTTGACTGTTATTTATACCTATATAAATGAGTCTTTCTGGGGTTTTCATTTGTTTGTTTGTTTATTTAACTTTCAACAGTCTGTCACATGTTTGGCCTCCAGAGAAGTCTCAAAATATGTATCAGTGGGATCATTCCTCCTCTTCATTCAGTTATTCTAAACCACAAAGACATTTTGTCTGAAATTAAAGTAGTAACAGATTCAGTTTGGACAAGGGTTCATCTTCAAATAGCTGGGATCTAAATACAAGTACTGCCATTGATTTTGTTTTTAATAGCCATCACTTCCCCCTGACTTCCCCTGAGAAAGGATTTGAAAGAACTTGAGATTTTCCACTTACATTAGATTGAACCATTCAACTCAGCTCTGTTTTTATGTCTTAAAGCTATCTTGGGGATTACTTTCATGCTATATTAAAATGCTCACTATTAAAACAACGGGTTAGCTTTTTACATTATGACAGCCATACTATGTTTAATAAATATTTATTAATATTTCCATCTTAGGGAAATCTCAGCATGTAAAAGAAAATAAAAGCTAGGTATACAAAGACTCTTCTGAAGTACTAGTTTGGTAAAAGTTTATTGCATTGGGATCTAAATGTCCCATGCAAAATTTAATACTCACAATTCCATATCGGATATTAAAAAAGTTAAGCAAAAAGAACCTTTTAGAAACAAAGAAGTTAGAGGTAGGTAATACATCCCTATATTGCAATATTTGTGAATCTGGTAGTTTAAAATAATCATAAAAGGGAAAAATATTAATGTTTGCTTTAGGGTCTTAAAGTGAATCATCTGAAATTAATTTTTGAAAGATAACTTAAGGATTGACTTAAGGATTGAGCTGTTCCTACAATCGTAACACCTCTGTTTTCTGTTATAAGTACATTTTTCCTACCTAATAAACCACTATAACCTCCAAATTGTACACCAAATGCCCAGAATAGGCCTTTGTTGAAGAGATATGCCTGTGCTTGGATTTGTTAGGTAGTATGTTGGCAGGGCTTGTTTGCTTTTTCCCTTCTAGGAATTCTTCCATTCTGGATGTTCTGAGCCAAGTTTCACCAAAATTTTTCTGTGAAACCCTAAACGAGTATGGTAATATGTTTACATTTTAGTTATTCAAAAAAGAAGAAAAATAACCTAGTTCACAGTGTTAATTACAGAAATTACCCAAAGAAATTATTTTCCAGCAATCTGAAAAACACAAACCACTCAGTTCCTACTGAGTATTTCTGAGATTTTCTGAACATTCAACTCTACAGAGCAACTAAGTTCTGATTTGGTCAACTGGTAAAACTGAAGTAACTTATATTTCTCATAATGTAGTTTATCCACCAATAGCATTAAGCCAATCACCAAGTAGAGAAATTACTAATATTAAGAGTGTGTTATTGAGAGCAACACATGACAAATACTACTATCAAAATTCTTCATCCATCTATGGCATTTTACTTTCATTTAATTTATGTATAACTCCATTGCTATCATTGTTGCATTTTTTCCACTGTTCTATTTTTTCCAATTAAAAAAAATCACATTTGTACGCACTTGAAATTACTATTTCAGTTACTATTTCAGTTACTAGTATTGTGATTACTACTTCACAATACTAGTAACTGAGTATTTAATTTAATTCTAATTTAATTTAATTTAATTCTAAATGTGTGCACATAATATTATATCCATCACTTACTGAATTAAAGCAGGTTTTCCGCGTTTATGACATCTCACAATTCTCCCCTATAAAGACATTCCTACAAGTACAAAGTCAAAACTTAAGAAGTTATCCTCCTTTTAGGATAACAGCTTTACTATTATTCTCATCCTGTACTTATCTTGCAAGTAGAAATTTTTAATATGCTTCATCACACATTCATATTTTTTTCAGGTTTTCCTTTTTTAAAATGTTTGTGCATTTTCTCTTTTAAGAAACTATTCATAGTACCACACAGTAATTAGACCTCATATATGTATATGAATACATAAGGTTGGAAATTATTTTTCCTAGGCCTCATGAAGTCCCAGCAGGACTTACTCTGTTATTCTATTGTTAATGAATAAGTAGTGCAATGAGACCAAGAAAAACTTAAAATGTGTATGTTGAAATAAGTTGCTGTTAGAAGAGCCCAAATCATGCTTTACAAAAAGCTGACTACTAATTTGTATAGATGTCAGTGGAATCCCAGAGGCTCTATGAAAATCCCCACAGTGCTTTCTGAGACAGAGATTTAAGTATAGCAATTATTGCATTGTTTGTGGTTATAGTGCAGTTAACCTCCCTTATGTACCCTGAGGCATAGATAGAAATTTGACATAGCAAAAGATTTTAATGATTTTCTTCCTTTCTTACCTAATATATTTACCTTGATAACTTTATCTTACAGGAACTGCAAGCTATTTTTAAAGTATAGAAAAGGCATAACATTCAACATCTTTAAAAATCTTTTCAATATGGGTAATACTTAACAAGAATGATGACAACTATAGCAGCAGCCAATGAAAATGGATTTTGTCTACATATAACTGATGCAAATGAGTTGAATATCAGCCTTGGCACAGGTTCACAGTGTCAAAGAAATTTCCAGAAACCTGAAAATTTCAGTTCTCTGTTCCTTGTGTCTTTGCCTGTAAGTGCATTCCTGATCTTTAGAGCTTAACGAACCAGATAAAGCATATACATATACATACATACATAGACTTCAACAGATCAAGGAGGTTAAAAGACAATAAAGAGTTACTAAGGTCTGAAGGGAGAGTAAATTGAGGACTAAAGGAAGAAAGCTGATTTGGAATCACTTTTGTCCTAAAAGCATTTGTGGGTCCAGGGAAATTGCAATATTTGTTTTGCTCAGCTTCACAAGTAAGAGGAGACAGCAATTAAAGCCTGGCATGTACAAGGTGGGAAGCTGAATAGGAAACTTAGCCAAGTGGACTGCATTCTGAAGGCTGGGATGACCCAGAAATAATAGGTCTTATCGGTATTTACATTCAGAGTTTAATCTTCTGTGCTTTCCACAGAAATTTTAAACCTTGAAAATGGATTAAGGCAGTACTAGGAGTAGTAACCACAGTCTCCTAGCAAAAATGTTAGGAACACTGCCAAAAATTGACCATGTACTGAGTCATAAAACAAGTATCAACAAATATAAACAATTGAAAAATCATATAGATTATGCTCTCAGGCTATAGCTCAATTAAGCTAGAAATTGCTGAAAAGGAATGAACAAAATAAATTTTTTTTAATTAAAAAAAGCTGAAAATGCCAATAAGCTTAGAAATAAAGAAATAAGCTTATAAGTAACCTGTGGGTAGAGAGGAAATTATAGCTAAAATTAAAAAACATTAAAATGGAAAAATAATGAATATACTATATATCAAACATGTAGCATTTAGGCAAAGAAGTATTTAGAGGACTATATATTGCCTAAATGAATATATTAGAGGAGAAGTATAAAACTGCTAAGAATCATCTCAAAGAGAGAAAAAGAATAGCAGAGAAAACTCAAAAATTAGGATGAAATAAAAATAAAGTAAAAATTACTAAATTAGAAAATCACACAATAGGAAAATTCAACAAAGACAATTTTTTAAAATTTCATTGATAAGGATCATCACAATAGAACTAAATAAGGATATCATGAACTGCTTTCAGCCGAGATGTTACAAATTTGAAAAAATAAATAGTTTAAAATCTCAACCAATTTAATTTTTTTTCTAAAAAAGAAAATCTTGAATAGTCTTTTAAATTTTAAGGTGTCTGAATCAGTAGTATAACATCACTCTACTAGAAAAGAAAACTATGCTTTGACTCAGCATTTTCTATTTGGCACAGTGATATTCATTCATTTTTTTAATCTCTCACATTCCTCAATGTTTCAATACCTCTGAGTAATGTAGGGTGCATTATCTTAGATGTATTTCTCTTTTCTCATATCCCGTAAGTGTCTAAATTCTATTATGTCTATTGTTCAAGTCATCGTTAGATCTTCCCATTTCTCTTTTTTCTAACAGATCATTTCTTTTATCCTCATCCAAGCAACCATCCTCACTGCTCTCCTGGATGACTGCAGGGGTTCCTGTATAGTCTCTCTGTCTCATTCTCAAACAAAGTGATACTTCTATAATCAGAATGATATTTCTAAAACAAAAATTTTATTGTGTCTCTTCCTTGATTTTCACAAAAAAAGAAATAGGGAAAAGACAACAACAAAGCTTATCTTTCCATTTCCCAAGGGATGTAAAACATCTTTAACCTGTTTTTCAAAGATTTTAGGCATATCCTTTTCTCCACCCATTGTTCCATCTTCATCTCTCACAATTGTTCTCCTTAACTCTAAGTTTTAAACACAACATATTTTAACTTTTCTTAACAACCGTGATTTCTCTTGCCTGTACTTGTGTGTTCTGTTATTTCTGACTGTGACTCTCTTTTCCCATGTACCCCTTTTCAATTGACTAATACTTAATAATTTTTAAAATCTTAGTGTCAGCTTTACTTTCTTTGAGAATCTTTCATTTACTTTCTAAGTAGGTTAAAGGTATTTCCTATATGTTCATATAACATATTCTAACTTCCATCATAGAACTTCATAGAATATGTTGAAAATATTTTCCTACTGGTCTGTATTTTCCCACTTGATGGTAATTTCAAAAAAGCTAAAATGATATCTAGCTAATATCATAATCTCAGTATTTATTAGTACATGAAAAGATTGAATCACAAGTAAAATCTAGCTAAATTGTATTTGACAACAAATGCTCAAAATTTTCAATAAAAAGCAAATACTCAGATTAGTTTTTCAGATTGTAAAATGTCTTTTTTAATTTTTATTTTATTGTATTTTGTTTTATTTATTTTTGAGACAGAGATTTGCTCTGTTGCCCAGGCTGGAGTGCAGTGGCATGATCTCAGCTCACTGCAATCTCCATCTCCTGCCTCAGCCCCTCTAATAACTGGGACTATAGGCATGTGCCACTATGCCCAGAAAAATTCTGTATTTTTAGTAGAGATGGGGTTTCACCATGGTGACCAGGCTGGTCTTGAGTTCCTGACCCCAGGTGACCCACCCACCTCGGCCTCCCAAAATGCTGGGATTACAGGTGTGAGCCACCGAACTCGGCCGGCAGACTGTAAAATTTCTATTGACCTATCTTACATTCACTAAATCTGTCCTCTGCCATCTCAAATTTAGTATTGATCATCCCTAGTAAATTAGTGAATATGATCTAGCACATTTTTAATTCAACATACTCCCTCATGACCAACTAAATTTAATTATATTAATGAAAGAATAGTTCAGTATTATAAAATCAAGTGACATATTTTTATATCAAAAATTACAGTAAAACTAAATAATATCAGTAAAGACTGAAGACACCATTGATAACACCTAATGATTAATGTTGTCAAAACCTAAGTTATGAGAAGATGAAAACTAAATATGATAAACCAAGAGCAAATAATACTCTAAATAGCAAAACATTAAAAGCATTTTAATTTTATCTCTCTCATCAGCAGTTAATATTATTTTGAATGTTCTACCAAATAACACTAAGATAAGGATCATCATAGATATTGCAAGAGATAAAAAACTGAATTTTTGCTGATAGTGCAAATATTCACATAGGAAACCTACAGACCTCCAGTTAAAACAAAAAAGTCCTCTGAGAATTAACAAGAGACATAGCATGGTAGGTAAATATTTCCTTGCAAAAATTGTCACTAACTTTTTTCTATATGGACAACAAACAGAAACAAAAATGAGAAAGATATTTCATTAACCATATTAAAAAACAGAATATTTATAAGAGTCTTAAGGCTAAATGTTTAACTAAAAAATTCTTTATAAAGAACAAAATAACAAGAGCTGAATCCATGGAAAGACATACCATGTTCTTAGATGAGTATACTTCATAGGAATTAAATTCGGTTTTCTCAAAATTAATATATATTCAATGCAATTCTCATCAGAATGCTAATATTATTTTAAGTGTTTAAATGAAGGCAATTATACTGAAATTCGTATGGAAAATTGAATGACTGAAAATGCCAAAATGTTTTGAGAAAAACCATGTAAAAGGGACTATTACCACCAGAAACCATAACATGCTGTAAAAACACTAAAAAAAGAAAAGAGTCAATATGGTATTTGAAAGAAATGAGCAAATAGAGCATCGCAAAATAATAGAAAATGCCAAAATAGTTCTCCTACACATGATATTGTAATATATGGCAAAGGCATATTTTAATTCAATTCTTTATTTAATCTAGTACATATTATTGTTATAACTGGCTTAAACACCTGGAAAAAAGAATGTTGAATCTTCATCTCACACTATATGAAAAAATTAATTACAGATGGATTAAGGAAAATTTTTTTAAGTTTTAAAATCAATGCCTTCTAGTAAACATTAATAATAAAGTAAGGCTTGGACATACCATCTGATGAAAAACCCCAGGAGTTATTAAAAATATGCATATAGGCCTATTTGACTCTATAGAATATGACACATTTGAGTACAAGACATATCAGAGACACTGAAGTCCTGACAACTTACTCCCTCAAGCCTGCTCCCTCTCTGTCCTTCCACACCTCAGCTGATGGCCACCTCATATTTTCATTTGCTCTGGGCAAAAGCCTTAGAGTCATACTTGACTCTTTTTTCACATCTATCTTCAATAAGTCAGAAAATGCAATTCCCTCGACCCCTGAAACAGATACAACATCTGGCTTCTGACCCATTCCCACTGCTTTCTCCCTGCTGCAAACCATCATCCTCTGAGGTCTACACTGCTCCAAGAGCCACTTGCAGGCCTCTCCCCTTATTCTATTATGGCTCTTTCTCTCAGGCTCCTGACATTATCCTTTTTAAAAAATTTATTTACTTTATTTTTTTTTCTGAAACAGATTCTCACTCTGTTGCCCAGGCTGGAGTTCGATGCTATAATCTCAGCTCACGGCAGCCTCTGCCCCCTGGGTTCAAGCGATTCTCCCGCCTCAGCCTCCCTAGTAGCTGGGATTCCAGGTGTGCATCACCACACCTGGCTAATGTTTATATTTTTAGTAGAGATGGGGTTTCACCATGTTACAGGATAGTCTCAAACTCCTGAACTCAGGTGATATAACTGCCTTGGCCTCTCAAAGTGCTGGGATTACAGATCTGAAATTATCCTTTTAAAACACAACTTAAATCTCATCATTTCTCTACTGTTTAAACCTTGCAATAGCTGCCCACTTCTCTCAACATAAAAACCAATGTCCTTACCTTCACCCGCCTCAACCTGGCCCCACACTCATTCTTTCTCTAAGCTCATCTACTATCCTCAGCCTCGGTTCACTAATCACAGCAGTGATTCCTCACGTTTCTCCAACACAGCCGGCTTGCTGCTCCAGTGGTCTTCCTCTATCAGCCACAGGGCTGACTCTCACCAGTCTTCTAAATATCTGCTACAGGTCACTTTCTCAGGGACGCCTACCACCCTATTTGAAATAGCAATCACCTCCCAGTCTCCTTCTTCCTGCTCTATTCTCTTTTTTCTCTTTTTCAACTTTCTCTTTTCCCTAGAACTTGTCACCTTTTGTATACCCTGTAATTAAATGATTTGTTATGTTAATTGTTTTTGTTTCCTCCCCTCTCCTCTCACTGAAATGCAAGCTCCTTTAGGGCAAGGGTCTTTGTCTGTTTTGTAAACTGATGTCTCTGGAACTAAAGAACAGGACCTACCACAATTTAGGAGCACAAAATAAGTAAATTTTGACCAGATGAATGAAGAAATGAAAACTGTATAATATGATAAAGTCAATGGACAATAACTTTAAGTAAATTTATCTGCAGTGCAGATGACTATCAAGTAAGTGATGTTTATGTGGTTTGACCTGATAATGCCATAAATATATGTGTACATATGTGTGTGTGTGTGTGTGTGTGTGTATCTAGCTATATATATCTATTTAAACAGAGAGAATGAGAAACAAACTGAGAAAAAAACAACATGTTGATATGTGATTATTTCTTTCATCTTTTCTTTTTCTTAATTTTCTTAAATCAGCATGCAACATTTGTAACTAGGGAAATATAAATATCAACTTTATAAAATAACTCAGTTGAACATTATCTTCACTAACAATGCTTATTTGATCTTTCACTCAGATATAAATTCTTGTTTTCTCCAACCCATAGCATACCTCCACGTATTTAAACCACAACTGTGACCTTTGTTGACCCAACCTTAGAGACTGTTAACTCCTGAAGAAAAATAGGTAAGCTTTCATTATTTTTGTGAGTCTATGGTACTCTCTACAGAACTTCACTACATAAAGCAAGCCTCTGTCTCTTGATAATATGTTTTACTTCTCCGGCAGGCAGGTCAGTACTCTTTTAGAGATTTCTGCCTGTTTTTAGTGTTTTTTTTTTAAATTTTTCAATGTCACTTAATAATAAATATTTATTTTTATATAACCTAATTCTGATCATTGTGTACTCATAAAATCCTATATTTTCATGTCTGCCCATTATTGTATAAATGAGTTTTTATGGGTAATTTTTGTGTCATTCAAATAAATCTCTAATTGCCACAATTTGATTTTTATAACAAAAGTAATACATATTAATTGTAGGGGAAAAAAACACATTCCACTTTGAAGGGAAAAATATCACTGTTAACATTTTTGTATATGTTCATTCACATTTTCCTTTCATATCATAAATATAGTTATTTATTTACTACAAAATTAAAATAATAAACCTGATTTTCTACCAACAACATGGATTAGTAAATTTTCCTATATCAATTAATACATGTCTACCATATCCTTTTAATGGCTGTATAGTCTTCTATATTACATTGAATATTAATGTTTTGTCTACTTTTTACTCTCCTGAGCAATGTGGTTTTGTATATCTTTACATCTAAATCCTTATATGTATTTTTAATTATATCTTTAGAATCAATTTCCACAAATGAAAGTATTGATTCCAATGGGTAAGAATATTTTTTTCCTGCTTAGTTGCTTGATATTTAAAAGTATTACAGCCTACGATCAATGCCCTCATTTTTCTACCGGTGTATTGATAACACATCCTGGTGATTTTTCAACGTCTTTGTGGTCTAATTGGAGGTTCATTAACATTTTACTATTTAGATAATCCTTAGAATGAACAACATTGTTGTCTTTTTTAATTACTTGAAGTCTAGTTGAAGCAAGTCAGAAAATATCACAAATAGTTTCAACAATTAAATACAGCACATTCATATGAAAGAGGTGATAGTTCCACATTAAGAAGAACTCTGAAATAAATCACAATTATGTAGTGCTGTAAATGTATCCACTAAGTGTAAGAGCACAATTAAGAGTCTAATTATAAGGGAAAATGCAATCACATCCCAAGTAGGAGCCTAAGCCACAAACCTGTTCCTACTTGTGCCATTGTGTTCAAGAAACCCTGAGGCTCTTCTATTCCAATGATTTGAGGAGTTTCCACAATTTGCCCCAGTTTTATCTCACTCCTCTCTCTTTAATGCCCCATCTGTCTGATCCTTTCTGTCTCATTATCTTCATTAAATTCCCTTTATAAACTTTCTTGGTTTTTTTTTTTAGACCATATCTCCACGTAAGTTGCCCACCCAACTTGCATCAGTCAAACCCTGGTAAAAAAATATCATCCAAAATTTGATACCTCCTCTAGGATAACTCTCAGATTAAGAAACAAGTGGTTGACGAAATAATCCTCCTGTCAACCAACTTGTCTTTCAAAGGTCACAATTAGGCAAAATCCTTTCTTCTGTTTAGCTTATAAACACAAGACTTAACCTTCAAAAGCTCCATGAAAATGTAGAAGGCATAAAATGCACAGAAGCAAATCTTTCCCACTTTATTTTTACCCAGTGCGAAAACCTATAAACTGGGAAACATTAGATGTTAATTTGGGGAGGAGGTGTACTTGTTAAATGTTCATAGTCAGATAATTTCAGGCAACCAGTGGATATTATTTTCACACTCCAGTAAAGCATATGAGCATTTTTGTTGTTGTTTGGAAGATAATAGATAGAGTTGGTGGACAAAGAGAATTTAATCATTTAAATCTATTTAGCTCCACTCATCCCTTTCCCTTTTTATGATAATATCAAGTGATGTAGCCAGTAGCAAAGACTCAATCCTAAAATGTCCTTCCAGTTCTCTGGCATAACATTGCATGCCTTTTTCTTTTGGCCACTCAATGTCATTGTTGTCACTTAATTTCTAGTAAAGGGCAAAAACAAAGGTACAGAAGACAGCTACTTTCTACATGGAAACAAAACTCTTCAAATGTCCTCTGATGTGATTTTTTTTGCTAGCACTGTTTGCTGACCCATGGCCTTTCCAATGAATTTGCGGTATCTATTAGTTCAGACTAATGGTAGAAGCCAATTAAATATTTAAAATTGAATTAGTGTTTATCCATGAGAATTCCAAATAGGCTCTAGAAACCTACTGCTGTCGTAACAGTCTAATATAAAGTACATAAGTACAAACACCTACAAGAGAAAGAACTGAATGATTTGGAAGGCAGTCATAGTTATACTATAAGCTATGATAGAAAGGATTAGAATATAACTTCAAGGTATTTTTTACCACAGAGGAAGATGAAATTCTTTGCTGGAATTCTTTTTTTTATTATTATTTTTTTCTTTTGGAGAAACCTGGAGGGAGGAGAAAAGAATAGAGAGATTTAGCTATAGGAATGGGTTTCAGAGATGGCACTCCATCAAGAAAAAACTCTGTAATGAGGTAGGAATCATAAAAGAAAATGCCAATGGAAATTACCTAAGTAGTCTAGGGATACAGGAATAGAGGGGAATTTTGATCCATTTTTCAATGGAGCTTTGGGAAGAAGCAGAGACTAGTAGCAGAAAGCTGACTTCAAATAATCGGATCCTATAGAGAGAAAGTAGATAGGAAACCAAAATCCATGACCCTTGTAAAGGATAGAGTTGTCACATTGTCACTAAAGGCAAAATTGGAGGAAGGTGTATTGTGCTGGCAACCACCAGGCTATAACTATGGCAACAGGCAGAACTGAAAAGGCACAAGCCTCAGGAAACTTCAGAAGCAGAAGCAGCTAAAACAGAGTCTCTCAAGACCAGGCAGAGTAAGCTTACCTCAAATACCTCCAACAGAGGCTGTTGACAGCCAGGAAGGAACCAGAGGTCTGGTCCTCAAAACAATTTGTATATCTGCCACTAAAAGAATTTTTAAAGGTTGCTTATACTCTTGCTCAAGTTTAAATTGGCATCCATAATTTTCTATTCTAGTTTTACATAGTTGTAAAATGTGTCATTTCCACTGTGCTATAAATATTGAATTTTAAAATAAATCTGTTACATTGCTCTTTTAAATGAATCAAATGCAATCTAAATACCATACAGATTTGATATCTGCCATAATCCATCTATGAAACATGTATAAACTAACAAGCTCCTCTTTATCAATCAGAAATTTTAGAATAGAGCATCCTTTTTTTTGAACTTACATCTTCATTTCAATTTCACTATAGAATTTAATGTGATGTAACATTATGCTTAAAAGCACTCTGTTAATGTATAGTACTTCATTATAATAAAATATGCATATAAATTGAAATTTTACTTTTTACTTTGACTTCTTGAGATCATGAAGCTGTAAGTAAAAAAGAATAGAAAGTGTTAGCAATAGAAACCCAGCTAAATTAGGGTATTGCTATATAATGGAATACTATGCATCTTTCAAAACCCATAATAATTATATCTATGTTTCACTATATATTAATATAGAACATATCTTAAGGTATGTCAAGAGAAAAAGAAACTATAGAACAATGTGTGAGAAGAGACAGTAAAGTTGGAATTTATAAGCAAAAGCTTTATTTTATAATCAAATTTCTAAAACACTAAAATATTATATTAGTCTCTTTTCACACCTATAAAGAACTACCTGAGACTGGGTAATTCATAAAAGAAAAGAGGTCTAATCCACTCAAAGTTCCACAGCACTGGGGAAGCTCCAGGAAACTTACAATCACAGCAGAAGGCAAAGGGAAGCAAGGCATGTCTTACATGGTGGAGCGGGGACAGCAAGGGAGGTAACTGCCAAACACTTTAAACCATCAGCTCTCATGAGAACTCACTCACTATCACAAGAACATCATGGGAAACTGCCTCACCTCCCACCAAGTCCCTCCCTTGACATGTGGGGATTACAATTCAAGGTGAGATTTGGATGAGGACACAGAGCCAAACCATATAAAATGTCAACAGTCATCACATTTTGGTGGTAGGGTTAGAAAGTAGGTGGATAAGGCAAGAGCAGGAGAAAAATGTTTACTAAATCACAATTTATAAAGCTTGAGTTTTGAAATATGAATGTTTTTATATGTTTGCATGTAATTATTACTAATATATCATGAAAAACAGTTTGAAAATTATAAATAACTGTAAAGGTACATCTCAATGGAAATGCATCACTTAAGATAAACGATGCAGAACTTTTACCCAAGTGAATATTGCCACTAAAATGTAGGCAGAATAATTCTATTCCAATTTTATTTTTAATGATATGGTTTCTTTGTTAAGAAACTTCTATATATTACAAGTAGATAGGAAAAGAAGAAATTTTGTATAGCTATTTCATTGTTTGTATTTTTTATTTCTTTCCAAGTTTTATCCCAGAAATCTTATGACTATCATAAAAATTAATTTTAATTATGTATCAGATGACAACTAAATTACCTTCTTCCTGTACTTTGTTTAAAGCTAATAACTGGATATCATCTAATTCAGAAAATGATTTGTTACCTGGTTACCAGAATCACGTATTTTTCCATTTTATAGAAGCACATAAAAATGTGAAACTTCTCACATTTTTTGAGAAGTTTTGAAAAAAACTTCTCAAAGGCTTTTAATGATACCTGTTTTTTTTTACTTTAATTGTATTTTAAAATTAAAATAAATTCAAATAAAAGTAAAATTATTGTTAATATCAATAACTTTGTCACTACAACATTTTAATTAAGTAACTTCAACTATTCTCACATTTTAAGTGTCTTTTTTATTAATCTGGGTGTGGAAAATTTATTTAATTTACTTAAGTGTCTGCCAAATGATTTAATCAGAAAGGCCAATCTTTATTATCAGACTCATTAGCCTAATATGATTACTTTCTACTGAAGAAGCATCTAACTTGCTGTTCCTACTCAGACAAGCATACATATTCTCATGACAATGATCCACTTCTGGCTTCTAATTCTAAGATAGATAGATAAGGAACAAACCCTGCCAGAGCTTTGTCATCTGGATGAAATGAGTCACATGGCACTGGGCATTTCTTACTAAAGCTTTCTTTGTGTTGCAGTTACTGTATTCGCATTCAGGAGCAATGCATTCTTTGACAATAGTCAAGGAATGGAACAGGCAGAGCTTTGAATCAATAAAAAAATCATCACTCCCTCTGCCTCGCCCTGTGTTTTCTCAATTCAGAGCATCCCATGCAGACCAAAGTACATTGTTTGTCCACTCTGCACTCTTTTAATATAAACATATAAGACAGAACTCAATAAAAATATATCACCCAAAAAGAAAAGAAAACACAAAAATATAGGTGTTCTGGTTAAAGCATGAGTTCAGAGTTCACTCATCTGGCCCCCTTTTTACTCCTCAGATCTGCTCTGAGCCTCCTTCACTGAGACTTTGGGTTCCACAGGACAAAATATGCAAAACATTGAGCTACACTGATTTTATTATGGATCTTAAAATCAAACTTGCAGCAACATTAACATTTAGAACAAAGCTGAGAACCTGAAAAAAAAAAAAAACTTTAAAAAAAATTTTCTGAAGGAACAATTTCAGCACCAAGAGAGATACAGAGTCAGGCAGCCTAGGTTTGAATTGTAGCTTGGGCATTTATGAGTGATATAGATAACTTGAATAATAAATATATTCAGCAAGTTACTGAACCTCCCTGAATCTCAGTTAAGCCATCTATGATCACCTTGTTTACAGAATTATTAGAAAAACTGGCAATAATAGATGTCAATACCTGATGTGTTCTGTGTAGCTGATACATAGTAGAGGCTCAGCCAAAAAAATCTGTGGAGTTTCATAAACTCATGAACTTTTAAAGTTATTTTCAGCAAAGCTCTCTTCTGCATATCTCTTCAACAAACATAGCACACTTTTTAAAGCCTACTTAATATTCTTATCTTTGGGACAGAGGAGGGAAAAACACATAAGTGTGAATTTTTGGATAATCCAACAATGAAAATAATCCCAAGAAAGATGACTTGGGGCCAAAGAAAGGAGCGTGTTCTGTCATTTTTACAGACTTTTAACACTACATCTGATATGCCAGAACACACTGATTTGATGCCACATGGAAGAAAGAGGTAGATGGCCACAGGGAATCACACAACAGCAAAAGTGAATTCTGATCATCCAGAATGAAAAAGAAAGATTACTATAATGTATAACAAAGGGCCATCATATTTCAAAACAGGCAAAAGATTGAACTAGTTTCAACATTTTGCATTTAAGAAATAAAGTAAATCATCTTACAAAATGCTATCATCAAAAGCACTTCATTTTTATAAACTTTGGCACTTAAGGTTTTCAGTTCCTCCTCCAGAAAATACATTTATGGGTTTATATATTTACTGAAAAGTGATAGGTGGCATTGTAGAATAGTGCTGAAACGATGATGTCCTGAAAGCACATTGCCTGATTTCAAATACAGTCAGTAGTTGAGTTTAAGCCCTACCTCTATCCATCCTTAAGTATGTGACTTTGGACAAGTTTCTCTCAACCCTGCAAAGGCTTTTACCAATCTGTGCAATGGAATTAATACTGAGAAGTAATTCGTAGTTTTGCTGTGAGAAATAAATGAGTTGATACAGGTAAAAGGTTTACTACACTTCCTGGAACAGTAAAGATTCAACAAATATAGGCTATTATTAGTATTAGTGTGACCACTACTACTACTGCTACATGTAATGCTAATACTAGCAATAATGCCACTATCACTACAGTAAAACTACAGTACAATCACTACAGCAGAACTACAGTGATAATGGCATTATTAGCATTATATGTAGGTATTTCAATTTCAAAAGTTTTACTACTGGTTGTCCAACTCTAATACAATTTTCTTTGTAATAGAGTCCATTTATCACTTTTAAAAAAATCTGTCAACATTTCTAGCAGAGTTCTGAACTTGTAATAGGCATCTTGTAAACATTTACTGACTGACTGATATAGTTACATTATAGTTTGGTGAATTCATTTGGTGAATTCATTTACATTTTAACTCAACACTTAAAGAAAACACCCAGCTTCACATTTGATATCTCCATTTGCCCAATTCTGTGTTGCAAACAGCTAATCAAGGATGATATGGCACTGTTTAAGTTTTGGCAGACTATAATCTGTGGATTTTAAAACAAACAACTGCCTAATTCATCTATGCTGATCTACATGCCTAGAAAATATTTGCAAATTAAAAAATATTATTTAATTGAAGAAAATCAGAAGAATGGACTTGCCTAATAGTGACTTTTGAAGTCAAAATTTTAACTTACAGAAATGGTTTTACTGATGCCTTCATTTTATCGTAAGCTTTATTTATATCATAAATACTAAAAAAGCAGTGTTTTCCACCAAGGATATTCATAGGTATAGCATTCGCCAAGTAAACATGTCATTAGCTGTGGTAATGTGCTCAACATTTTTCAAAGTAATATGGAACAAAAACATTTCTGTCAAAAAATTTTAATTCTGATGTCTAAGCAAATACCAATCTCGGTATACAAATTGTCAATGGAAAGCACTCTCTGTAAAGAGATTCAGAAGTAATCAATATATGGTTTCTAAATTAAAATATTTTCCCCTCATTTTCACTCAGTACAATTAAAATTAGGGAGTTTCTGTTATATTACCTAATTTTAAGCAATTGGTACAATAAGAAATAACGTATCTGTTCATAGATTTCTACATTACACAAAAACATGTGTGTTTTTGTGGGGGAGTGTGTGTGTGTGTGTGTGTATACAGACCAGATATAACAAGCATAGTTAGATCGACGTAAATTATCTCTTAAAATCTATATTCAAGGGCACCAAGAAATAATATAGTTAAAATTACATAAATGGAATAGATGGCATCAATGTTAGATAGATCATTAGGTCAAGATAGAGAAAGAAAGAGATATTATTATTCATAATAGTACACTTCTTCATGTCCTCTCTTCACCCTCCCCATGTTCCTTAAATTTTTTTATCCTTCTGAATACACTATGAAGCAATAAATAATCAGCCATATAAATACAGGTTTTGATTGTGTTAATTTTATTATAAATAAAATAGGCCCAGATAATCTAGCTTAGATTTTTTTTTAAATGAAAGTACAAAGGGTAGAAAAGAAAGTAATAAATCAGAAAGAGCTGTGAAAAGGACTAGAATCTGCTTTTCATCAGCTAAAATGGATTATTTGAAGCAGTGGTAGATATTTATTGCTACTCAAATACATATTCCATTCTTCTTTACTTGATCTGTTTAAGTCAATAAATACATTTTAAAAAACTAGTTAAATTTTATAGTCTTCTTTGCAGCTAGGCTAGGAAAAGCCAAGTCCTGATCAATGAGGTGTCAGTGGGAGAAGACAGCTAAGCAGGCAGAAGCACTCAGGAAGGAAAAAAGGAAAAGAAGAAACTCAACTGATGTATCCCTTTTCTCTGTTGACCATATTGTTCCTCCTGCCTAGCATGAAGCTGAAGAAATAGCGGCCATCATGACACCACAGCATGATCAGCATAAAGATAGATGCTGCATGGTAAGACTGGCTAATGCCTATTAAAAATATATATATATATATATTTTAGAAGGTTCTTTGTGAAGAAAACAGAAGCTTTTATAATAAAAAACATGTATATTTAATAGACATTGGCCAGTGTAATCATGCAGCATCCCTCTAAATAGGTTACTTGGATACTATGTGCTCCTTCTCTCCCAAAAAGATATAAACTCAGAGAGCCTTCTGTGGGTGGGAGACTAAGAACAAATACATTTTAGGTTGCCAAAAGCCTGCATGAAATACAATATGATCAGATTACAAGAGTCAGGAAAAACCACCTAGAAATCACTTGTTCTCTCTGAAAATGCTAAACTCAATTTTGTAAGTCATAGTATGCTGGCAAAAAGCATAATCCACTTTTGCTTGTTTAAGTAGAAATGACTTTATTACAGCATATTAAGTGGCTTATAGAATTGTTGGGAAGGGTGAAGACACAAAATTTAGTTTGAATTTTCAGAATGACTTTAAAACTACACCACAAATATGAGCCACTGATATTAAGTTCCAATCCATAATGTCCACTGGGGATAGAACTCAAGTGAGATAAAAATGTAAGGTACATTCACTGTCAAGATTGTGGAAGTCCCACTCGGTAAGCTCTCCTTTAAATTTTGTAGTCTAGGCTCCTCATTTCCTTCAACCTAGTTCCAAACCTAACATCTGTGAAACTAACAGAATGAGAATGATGGATTTAGAGCAGACACAAATAATAGAATTAGAAACTAAAATTTAAAATGGCTAAAACAGTCTCCATGTTGGGTTTGGGATGAAGGATGGGAGACATCCTTATAAGTGTTCAATATTTTTCAAGATTGCTCAAAATACCTGTTTTTTAAAAGTAAATGTTATTGTGTATATTTGAGGTTTACAACATGAATTTATGGAAGATATATGGATAATAAATGGTTATTAGAGTGAAGCAATTAACGTACCTATCATCTCACATGGTTACTTTGTGTATGCATGTTTGTGTGTATGTGTGTGTGACAAGGGCAGCAAAAATCTACTTATTTAACAAAAATTTCTAATACAATATAATTTTATTAACTATAGTCCTCATGTTATATTATAGCATTATTTCTAATATCCAAGATATGGAAACAACTTGAGTGTCTGTCGACAGAAAAATAGGTTAAGAAAATGTGTGATGTATGTGGGGGCGGTGAGGGAATGAAACATATGGAATATTATTCAACCTTTATTTGTTGTTGTTGTTTGTTTGTTTTCTAGACATGGGGTCTTACTATATTGCCCAGGATGGTCTCAAGCTCCTGAGCTCAAGAAATCCTCTCACCTCAGCTTCCCAAAGTGCTGGGATTACAGGCATGAGCCACTGTGCCCTGCCAATTTGACCTTTAAAAAAGAGGTTCTACCATTTGCCACAACATGGATGGACCTAGAGAAAATTCTAAGTGAAATAAGTCAGACACAGAAAAAAAATATATTGCATGATCTCATTTATGGAGTGAGGGTGGGAGGAGGAAATGGAGAGATGTAGTTCAAAGGACACAGAGTAGAATACGTATAATATGAGTAAGCCTGCAGATCTAATATTCAATGTAATTTTAAAGGAAAAGGTTTAACTACTTTAATCAGTGCCACTGAAGTAACACTCAGGCTGTGTGTAACAAAAGCTCCTGATGACCTGCATCACAGCTTCTCAGTCTACATGGCCAAGCTGCTGCTGTTGTGCATGATTCCATATGTGCCATGCATTTCTTGTCCCAGGACATTCTCTAAAGCCACAGGAGCCATAATGCAACCTTAAGTGCAGGGAGCTAACCACGTCAGGGCATTTCTACTAAGCAGAAAAAGTAGCTGGTGGATAAATGTTCCAGCCAGAACTTCTGGGACTATCTGTGAAAGAGAACCAGCTTCCTTTCTCCTTATCTCCCACCCTTCATTGTAATATGAAAAGATAACAAGAGTCAGGAAGAATCACCTAGAAATGACTTATTCTCTCTGAAAATTTCTCTCCCTCCTTCCTTCCTTCTTTCCTTCCTTCCCTCCTTCCTTCTTTCCAGTTTTTACCCCTATTGAACCAATACTTTCACTTATGTAAAATCACATACTTAAATGATGCAACAATGTCAAATTGCTATAAGAAATTCTAAAAGCCAACTCCGACTTTCTGAACCTGATCTTGTCATGACTGGTGACAAACGTCCTAGGAACAGACACTAGTCCACAGAGTATGCTCTAAGAAGCACTGCTTTTACCTTTGTTCTTCAGGTCAGCAATTCAGGAAGGCATTCTGTACATTTCTCAGGAGATTGTGGCCAAAAGAAACGTTGCTTCCCACATCAGTGATCTTCATACACATTCTTATTTTGACTTTTCCTCCTTCCATGCCTCACACTTACAGCTCTCTCACTCCTGCTTCCTGTATACCCTCCCCCAAATAAACAACCTGCAAAAGTAAAGTTCTTGGCTCAGGCTCTGCATTTTGGGAACCCAAACAAAAACACCAAGATGGCTACAGTTCTGGGATCAGGAGACTGATGTGGGGAAAACTTGTAAAATGGAGATAGTGCATCCACATAAAAAGAGGAACAAAAACTACAAATAGTCTCCAAAGTAGTAGGAGAAAGGCTGCTCATCAAAGTAGTAGGAGAAAGGCTGCTCATAAAATGAAGGAAATAAATTATTGACCCTTTCTGGGACTTCTCCACTCTCTTGAGAGTTAGACAAAGATATGTTTTTTTCCATCAGTTATTTCTTATTCTTCTCTATTTTTATGTGAAACAGTATGGATAAAAATAGGGTTAGACATATTTACCACAAGAACATGAAAAATTTCATTAAAACCTATAGATCTTGTCATTAATTTGTGTTTCTAAACCTCTATGCATAAATTCTCTCATCTATGACAATGAGTTTGATCTTAGAATATACTTAATATACATCTTATTACTACTAAAATAGAATCCAAGTAAAGCATTTGGTAAATTACCTAGCATAAATTAGGTATTAATAAATAATTATCATTTTCTTTCTCATGACCATCTTTTTCCACTCATAATACTCCTGCCATATTGTTTTTCTCCCTGTTTCTCAGCCCCCAGGTTATTTCCTGGTCCTGTACCTACCTAGAATATTCTGTACCTTCTAACATCTTACACTCTCCATTAGTGCTAAGTTAAAATATGCTAATCCTTAGGTAAGCGTACTTGTGACTTTTTCAAGGAAGTATTTTTGACACCTTAATCTAAGTATACCATTATGGACTCCCATTCTTCCCTATACTTTTTCTATGACACTTATGCAATTGCAGTTCAAAACCTATTTTATTATGTTTTTCTGACTGTCATTCTATTCTCCATCATTTATATAGAAGGACCTTATTCAGTACTTCTTTCTGCCTCATATAATGGCATATAACAGATATTCACACATACGCACTGTGTAGACAGATGTTAACATCGGGCTCTTTCTGTCTCCATTTTATTTGAGGCTACATAATGCCTAGAACAAAATACCATTGGAAGTAAACCCACCTATAAATGTGATTTGCTAGGTTACCTAAGCAGAATTTGCAAAGGTAGTGTTCAATGAGAAATTTGTGACTCTTGCTCAACAGCCATATGAAAAATCTAAATGGAATGTTGGAAGAGACCAGGATGTGGGAAAGAGTTGCTCCTTCTCAGCTTAAGAAGAAGCTGTAAGAAGAGCTTCAAGAACATCCCGGAAATGATTGATAAGTGTTCCATAAAGCTTGAGGCACACAAGACTGTGGTCTGAAACACACCAGAGAAATCAAACTGCAAGAAGCTGTGGCTACCAGACTGGACTGTGTTGGGAGTGTGAATAAATGACTATTTCTTGCAGGACAGATCGAGAACTCCAAGTTGAGATCCAGGATGGAATCATGTTTCCATTCTTTACAAAAGGACTTCCTAGAGTGATGATGTGACCCTAACAAAAAGGGGAGGCCCCTGATATGCAGGGCATGGAGCCTAACTAGAGGAGATAAATAATCCACATCACAAGAGGTTTGGGTAAATGTTCCAGTGGGAAATGTCTGAGGAGGCAATTAGAGTGTTTTATAAGCTGATAATTTCAATGAGATTTTTCCTCTCTCTGGCATCTCCTTCCTACCTTTGCCTAACCTCTAATCCTAGAAGAAACAAGTAGTCTAGTGGTGAGAGGTTGGAAGAGGAAAGAGGAGAAGCTAAAATGGGAAGATTCTCTTTCCAAAAACACTGCAGGTTCAAGCCTGAGGCAGATCCTAGTTGAGGAAACATTAATTTCCTATTAAGTTCCGATTTCTAATTTTATATTGGAGTGAAAACAATAGTTACAAAATGTCAAGAGGATTTTTTATTATGTGAAAGTCACTAGAAATGTCACAAATGTATCTCAAAATTTTATTCAGGATATGAGAAAGAAAGAGTCCAACAGAATGGAATTTAACAGTTGTAGTGGGGTGAAGGGAGAGTCGTTCTTTTCTTTGGAGTTTCTTTAAAGTTATACTCTATAGTGATGTATTCTTTTAACAGAATGATTACCTTTGAATAAATGATAGACTGAGCATAAATAGTTGTATTATCAAATGTACATTTTAATAATTTATTGATGAATAGAGGTACTTCCTGGGATTTTAAATGGCAATTAGCTTTTTCTTTGTGCTTTAAAATCATGTAGAAAAGTTAACTTAATTATTTTTTGTGTGTTATAAAAGATAATCAACTGCTATATTTACTCCAGTAATGACACTGAAAATTTGCAAGGCAGTAAAAGGTATGTTTTTAAGCAGAATTAATAACTTGACTATCTAACTTTTGTCTAGTTTATCATCCATGGCATACCACATAGATCTAGAAAAATATTGTAAGCTTCATTAAAGTTTTAAACAATTATGAAATAGCAATACCCACCACATAGTTTAAATATTTCATGCAATATCTTTAATCACCTCTTTAGAATTTACAGAACAGATTGTAAAATCATTACAGATGTGCATTAATAATTAATATGTAATATCTCCTTATAAATATATATTATATATGCATTAAAATCTTTGCTTGCAAGGTGAATAATAAAGTTTCTTTTATGACTGCTACATACATTATAGTTTTGTTGTAAACTTCTGTTTCACACTTAGCTTTCCAGGCCAGATTATTGCTATCTCACATTAATTTAAAATTGTGGCAACTACACTTTGGATTATACAGATAATTATTCTGCAGTATTACTTGCTAGCACTATTCCCAAATATTCAAGTTTTCCTTCCAGATACGTAGCAAGATTTCGTTTTTCTGCTTCCTTTTAGAATAACTATAGTACTGTGATTTTCATTGCCCAAGATAGTGCATGAGTATATTACTTCCAAGTGGAAGTTTTAGCGTCCTGTGATCTTAGAGGCAAATTTCAAGCTATAACTCCTGTCAACCTGGAACTGGAAACTTAGAATTCATGCCCATCTATTTGAGTCATATAGCAAGCATGAAAAATAAATCTTCTTTTATTTAGATACAACAATTTGGACATTTTTTTTTTCTACAGCATAATCTAGATTCAGAGGTGGCAAACATTTTCTGTAAACAGCCAGATAGTAAGAATTTTAATCTTTGCAGGCTATAACGTCTCCATCGCAATAACTGAACGCTGCCACTGTAAAGTGTATGCAGTTCTAGAAGGAAAAAAGTAAAGAAATCAGCATTACTGTGTTCCAGTAGAATTTTATTTACAAAAACAATTTAAATTAGTGAATCAGGATTTGTCTATGGGGCCCTAGTTTGCCAATCCCTGGACTAGCTTATTCTGACATGGTCACATAAAGGAGTGATGGGAAGTTCATGAAGTTAAAATACAAATCATGTATTTTAATTGATTATCCTGATGTTTTATATTTTAGAATTTAAACTAATACTTCAAAGAAGTTTTAAGGTTCTTTGTGGTTTTTATTTTTCTTGTATTTTCTAAACAGTATTTATGTTTAAATGAGATAAAATATAAACATGTTTTTACATCCTTGAATTGAAATATTCAAATATTTTTCCTTTTTGCTTAGTCTAAATATAAATATCTTGACAAGATTTGGGCAACATTGTTTCAAATTTCCACTATTCAATTATAGGAAAATAAACAATTGCAATATGTCAGTGTTTAATATGGTTGGATGAAGATGCAAATTTTTTTGAATAGAATTACCAAAAAACAAACTAAAAAAAATCTCCACCGAACAAAAAGTATCTCCATTCTAAAACTCAGTGGTGTTATACAGGTGAGAATATGGCTAGAAATATCAAGGGTAGGTTTATTTCACTTATTTAAACACATAGCTATAAACTAAGCTGAGCCCTGCAAAGAAAGCAACATTTTTCTCTGCATGTAGGTTTCTTTACACATAGATTGCCAAATTTAAAGTTGGAGATTAATGCACTGTTGGGATTCCTTTGGGACCTGTGCTGTGGTATATATTAACATTTTAACACATAATAATACATCTGCATATATTCACACTTATGCATGGTCTTCACACACAAACACAAGTATATATAGTAAAACGGCTAAAAAAGGAGAATATTTAAGAAAGTATAGTTTCTATCCAAGGGAACCATAAACTCTAAGTTATTTCACTCAAAAAAAAATCTAAATTCTTCTTATTCTTTGTAACTTACAATGATTTTTTTTGTTTTATGTTGGGACAAGCTCTTGCTCTGTGCCCAAGCTGGAGTGCAGTGGCATGATCACAGCTCACTGCAATCTTGCCCTCCAGGCTTAAGGAATCCTCCCACCTTAGGCTCCCAAGTAGCTGAGACTACAGGAGTACATCAACTTGCCTGGTTAATTTTTTATTTTTTGTAGACATGGGATCTCCCTAATTGAGGGAGGTTGATTTGAACCAGGTTGGTTTGAACTCCTGGACTCAAGTGATCCTCTTGCCTTGACCTCTGAAAGTGCTGGGATTACTGGAATGAACCGTGACACCCAGACTACAATTATCTTTATTTTAATAAAATGTATTCATATTCCTCATGCTTTTTTCAGAGAAACGTCATCAAAATTTAAAATAAATAAAGTAAATATGGTAAAGTGTATGTGAAGTATTTGAGTGTTAATGTAATAAATAATTACATATTTCAGTGAACATACTACTTTTGGCTGTTAGCTATTATACCTGTAAAGTCATTATGTTTTATTCTACACATTTCAATGAATGAATTTTTGAAAAGGCAAGTTGTGTTAATTCCTTTGGCTCCATTACTTTTCTTCATAAAGAGCCTTTCAGCCTTGGAATTATTTGTATAGTAGATTCTTATACTATTAAAGGTGTTGCTGAATTGTCTGGCTTACAAGAATACTCATTTAATTAAATTTTTTCCCATTCATATATGCTTGTTAAAATTAGGTCAAATTATACACTAAATACATTCCAAAGTTTTAAATTTTCATTCTGGGAGTGGTAAGTAGAGCTTAACAAAAGCATCTCAAAGCATTGAACTTTCTTCAGCATCGTGTGTGTGTGTGTGTGTGTGTGTGTGCGTGTGTGTGTGCGTGTGTGTGTGTGTGTGTGTGTGTGTGTGTGTGTGAATGAAACCCTCTAAGCATGTAAAATATGCACTTGCTCTGATTTTCCAGATTCACTCAGAAAGAAATATTTAGAGTTTGGTACTAAAATCATCAACATTGTGGATTTTAATGGAAATGTTGCCAAGCCTTTCATGTACTGCTCTAAATAATTAAAGATATTAAAATTCTTGGTTTGGTTTTTACCACGTAGATACAGTTATTCTACTAACAAGCAGAACATGGCATACCATAGCCCAAATTAACAAAATGCAAAGAATGTCATCTCAGCAGGAACCCTGGAACATGAAATAGATTTCCATTGCTGGAATTTTGGTTACAGCTCATTTGGGTTCTCTCTATATGATGTAGTAGTGACATTTATGTGCCCAATTTTCTGGCTTAATCTTATGATTTTTCTGTATAGCAGGGGAAAACAATCTACAAATAAGCTCTGTGTATGAATTACTGTTGTTTTATTTTCTTTTGAAACTTTTCCCCCACGGGCTTGTTTTGTAATTAAAATAAAGTTACTTACAGGGAGGTCTTGAGATTTTGCCCCGTCTTTTTTATATTTTAGAAAAATGTCTTTGTTTCTGAGTAGTTGAGAAATCCTCATGACTTAGATTTATATAATTATGTCTTAATTGGAGTTATTAATTTACTCAAATATAACCTTCTAGATGGAAAAGATAATATTATGAAAAACTATTATATGTATTCATTTTTAAACTCCATGTTCAAATATATAAAATATTTATTGACTCTCTGCTGTTAAAAAGAGTTCTCCTATACTTCCTGTTACTTTTCCTCCTAATAGTTTCTGTTTTTATTAATTATATTTTAAAATGCAGTATAAGGTATTTGTGTGTTTATATTATATAAGTGAAGGGTTATCACTTCACTTCAGTTACCACAATTTCCAAAATTCTGTTTTAGCTACTACTTAAATTAATTCAACAAACTCCACTAGGTCAATTTGTATGGCTTCTCCTTTTCCAGATTCCTTATTTGAGTCATCTCTTGGTTAACAGATTTTGTTGTCAAGTAGTTCTTTAAAAGAAACATACATAGGATCCTTCTAATCCTTCCAAACTTGAAACCATTCGCTTCTCACCTTTTATGCCTGAGATGCAACAAATGGAAAATTACTGAAGGACATTTTTCACCCTTGAAAAATGTATATATGTTGCTCTGATATTATCTGGTATTAAGTGTTTCTGTGTATTTTTGGTAAGTCTGTTTGTCCTGTTGACCTATTTTGCTTCATTTTGTTTTCCCCATGTAATTCTTTCTTCATTATTAAAGTTGATAGTTTTCCTGGCCTCCTTTTCATCTACAGATTCAAGTATTCCTTCATTTCAAGAATATTTCCTTAAGCAAAATTGTATTGTTATCTCTTCTATTTGTTCTGCTGTCCTCCTTATCAACCATAGTTTCCAATTTCTCTTCCATATCTTTATCTTCTCTGTTACTGTTTGTGTATCTTCCTTAATGTAAGCTTTGTTTTATGTGATTTATCTTGCTGATCTTCAGTCGTGGAAAATGTATTTTATCACATCCAACATTTTATTCTAGTATTATTTTTGTTTCTCTTTCATTTCTTTTCTGAATTTTGCTACCATTTTTCCCTTTTCTTTTCTTATTTGATTTTTTTAATTGTGTTAGCTTCATCTTTGAACTCCTGTATCCCTTCTTTGAGCTGTTAATTCGAGGTAAATCACATCATCTACAATTGATTTAAAAATATAGAATAGGGGCAGATGTGGTGGCTTACACCTGTAATCCCAGCACTTTGGGAGGCCAAGGCGGGCGGATCATGAGGTCAAGAGATCAAGACCATCCTGGCCAACATGGTGAAACTCCGTCTCTACTAAAATTACAAAAATTAGCTGGGTGTGGTGGTGCACACCTGTAGTCTCAGCTACTCAGGAGGCTGAGGCAGGAGAATTGCTTGAACCTGGGAGGTGGAGGTTGCAGTGAGCTGAGATCGCACCACTGCGCTCCAGCCTGGCGCCTGGTGACAGAGTGAGACTCTGTCTAAAAAAAAAACAACAACAACATCAACAACGAAATAGAATATTTCCTGCCAGAATGTTCCTTTTATTCCTTGGATAAATTATTTTATAATTTATATGTTTATTTCTTATTTGTCTTCTCCACCTTTTCCTTATTTTTTTCTACTTAAAAATTTTGATGCTTTGCAATGTATTGGGTAGCATCCAGTAAGAACTACTCTAGGTATTTCTAACAGCAGATTTCAGTACAAATGTGTTAGAATAACAAAAGAAGTAAGTAGATGGGAGATTGCAATGCTACACAGAAATCACCAACTAGAGGAAGTCATTCAAACCTATAGGACCAAAGAGGCAAACAGGAGATAATAGTATTACCTAGAACCCATGAGTGTGCACACCACTGAAGCTGCTGGAGCAACAGTTCTGCCACTGCTGTGACTGGAGCTCCCACTGTTGCTGCCAGTCACTGATTGAAGTTGCCCATCACAGTATTTTTACAAACCCCTTCACTGAAGGAGGACCTAGTCACCTATAAAATAATATTTGCCAGAACAAAAATAATGGGGAAAAAATTATAGTTATTTCTTCTTGTCTTTTCATTTCCTATCAATATCGCTTATTGGAAGATCTTAACTGGAACCCAGCTGATGGAAATTTATGAGTTTCTAGGCATTGGAAATATAAGGGAGAGTTTAGACGGACAAAGGATGGCTGAAATCCAAAAAGCAACAATGGGCATATACAGTATCCATACATAATTCCAGTGCTTGTTCTTTCTGATTAATGTATATGTTTTATGTGCATAATGTGAGGTGAAGTAAAAGATTATAGGCAGGTGTACTTTGTAGCCATGATGTAGGATTTCAGGATTTTCCTTCTGGAACATTTTCTCACCAAAGCTACTGTTTCTCTTTCTCCTATATATTTCTTCTGATTTTTTCCTTCAAAGTGGTTAGTGTCTGAAGAGGATCAATTAGGATCGCTTCAGTCACAAGCATTTTTGTCTGAAATTTGATCATGACTCCCTCTGTCTCCCTTCTGCATTTTCCTTCTGCAAAAAGGCTGTTATTGTGGCCGGGAAATTAGTGTTTACTAAATATCCACATACTTCCCCACAATCTCAGTCTCCCTTGCAGATAGGATAAAAGCCACGTGGCTTTTTATGGAGACTGAATTGTGAACAGAAGTGATATGTCTCACTTGCCCTGGAAGACTCACTCCTGATGATGGCAAAGATAAAAATGGAAAAGAGTTGTCTGAGCTGTGCCAAACTTTATACAAGCAAACAATTAAGTCACTGATGTCACTGATACGTGTGTGCTTTACAATATGAATTGCCTTGACTAGTAAGAAACGTTAGAGAGGACACGATGGGTTCACACCACGTAGTTTCTCTTCTAGTGCCATCATTTATTTTATTTCATAGGCTCCAACTGAGTTTGACAGGAATAATTTTTGCTTATCTCATGAGTCACTCACACTCCTGGATTTCATTAGTCAAATACATAAATACATATATTTTTTCAGACAATTTTTGGAAAATATATTTCCTACTCTAGGTTTGAGAAAGATGTGTCAAATTTTAGCAACTTCCTTCTTTTACATTCAAATTTAATAATATTATATTATGCAATTATACACTCTATGTTGTGTTTTGGAATAAACTATATCCTTGTATCATTCAAATATCATTTTACCCATTTTAATATTTTGTTTGGAGAAATATGTTTAGTGAATATAAAAGATCATTTTTTTTCTCCACCATTTATAACTCTCTTCTGCAAGTCCTTCTGAAACTTTTCATGCAGTATGGCATATAATGGACCATGTCAGTTCTCACAATGGCTTTTCTTTGCCCCTTTCCCTTTCCACTCTTTCCCAATATTAGCCTCATATCCCAACGAGGCTAGATAAACATAAACATTACATTCACCCAAAATTATGATAAAATTATGCATAATAGTTGAAACAGTTAATTGAGCACATGAATAAACAATAAACACACTTCAAAAATTGGGGTAAAATATATTTCTAACATCAACTTTCCTTCTGATCTTAAAAGCATTCAAACCTGCTATGTCCGTAAACTCTTTTGATAGGACATATGCTCACTGCTCAGAGTCTAACAGTACTTTTCTTCATTTCTAGCTCTTAGTTCCTTTTTTAAATATATAAATGTTCTTTATTTTTTGTTAGCTTTTAACAAAATATGCAGACAGAAAAAAAAAGACACCAGGTCTCTATGAACAGTTTAACAATAAATAATAACTGTAAACAGATAACAGTCGTTTGAACAACATTTCTCCTCTAGATAAAGTGAGTCTCATTTAATCAAATTGTGACAACAAGTCGTTTTTTTTTTTTCATCAGTTCATTGCTCTATCAATGTTAGGTAATTACATTTCTGGTGTACTGTAATTCTGAAATTTTTTTCAGTTTTTGTAGAGGTTGGATAAAAGATTAAGAGCAGGATGGAAACCTAATAAAATAAGACTTATTAAGAACAAATATGAATATATTACTTAGGGAAACTTGCTTTGGCTTGTTCATATCTCATTTAGTACTTTAAAATTTTTCACACTAAATAATAAATATTTTAACTCCCACCACTACCACCAACAGGCATCCTCATATATTTTTATCCTCAGCTAAGATTATCTCTATCCATTTTTCGAGCACCCACTACAGGACAACATCAATGAGATCATTTTCCAAAATGTTCACTTCTTCTCGGCCCAAGATTTATTTGTCAATATCACCACCTTGTAATTCATCCTGCGCCTACTATTGTTATTGGTGTTACTTCTTTTATTATTATATTGCTACTGTACTACTACTCTTATTGTTACAAAATTATTTGATAAATTTAGCAAAAGCTCTTTTGGTGAAATGATGGAATAGAACCCAAAGCATAGTGGGCTAGAAGACATCTAAAAATTGAGAGAAAATGGTGAACACAAGTGAAAAATCACTCTTTTGAGAAGATTGGCTGAAAAGAAGAAAAGAGGTACGATGAGCAGCAGCTATGAGGTCCTGTGTGATTGGCTTGTGATTATTTTTAAAATTAAAGATAGTTTAGCAGGTTTAAAAATGAGAAGTGGGTCGGGCATGGTGGCTCACACCTGTAATCCCAGCACTTAGGGAGACTGAGGTGGGCAGGCCACTTGAGGCCAGGAGTTTGAGACCAGCCTGGCCAAGAGAGTGAAATCCCATCTCTATTAAAACTACAACTCGCTGGGTGTGGTGGCAGGTGCCTGTAATCCCAACTACTTGGGAGGCTGAGGCACGAGAATAGCTTGAACCTGGGAGGTAAAGGTTGCAGTGAGCTGATATCGGGCCACTGCCCTCCAGTCTGGACTACAAAGAGAAACCTTCAGAAGACCAAAACAAAAGAAGAAGAAGAGAAAGATTCCCTTGAGAAAGGGAAGGTGAATATATAGAAGAGAGAAGGGAAGAATAAAAGGTAAAGCTTCTGAAAAGGTAGGAATAAGATGAATCAAATGCTGGGGAAAAGCAATTATCATTAGAAAAAGTGAAAGCTCTCAGATTTTTCTAGCTAGGAGAAGGAAAGAATTAATGCAAATGTAGCAATTCTTTAATGTGGCAGAGGTGAGTGGGAGGATTTCCTATAGGAGGTTGTGTTATCTGCTGAAAGTGACAAGGTGGAGGCAGTGCTTCAGGTGTTTAAGGAGGATGACCAAGGTGTATAAATGGCCATTAAAAGGAGCTAGGCAGCAGAAATCAAAGAGAATAGCCAAGGAGTATCAAAAACCCATTTGAATGCAGTGATTGCAAATTAGCAGTGGAACAAAGGTGGCCTCGGATGCAGTCTTCTCCAGGACTGCTAGTGTACCAGCACTGAGAACCAGGTGTTAGGAAGACTGGGTTTTACTAAGAGGTATAAAGTAAATAAAAGGGTATTTTTGTAATGACAAAGGATTATTAAAATGGCAGAGTATAAAACCTGAGCTGGATAATGAGAAAAATGAAGGAATGATTGGGAAAAGTAGAGAGATTAACACACTACATACTCTGAAGAGGTGGATATAATTAACGTTGTAGAATAGTGCATTCCTGATTATCTTAATTAAATAGAAAATGATATAGTCTATGAAGAATGAGGCTGGATATATAACTTGGACCATCTTTCTAAGGTGCAGGCTATCTCTTTTTATACAAGAATTATTTGTTTGAGAGTGAAATTCACAATTTCACACCAAAGTTTGCATTTGTTTTTGTAAGGAGAAGGCATAAAAGAATTGTTTTTTAAATGTACTAAAATGCATAGTCTCAAATGCATATTTCCTAAATAAAAGCATACAGTTATTTGCTGAAGTAATTACTAGTTCAAGTTGGGTGGCCTGATGCTTTTCATCTGAAAGTTCCAACCAGCTCTGATTCTGTACATCAAATGACATTTGGTATGGGTATATGAACATATATATGGATAACTAATTAACATTATTTATGAAGCCACAATAGTATGCATTCCTTCATAATAAAAGGCACAATTCACTGTTTTATAAAAGAACAAAAATAAATAAACACAAGGGAGACATTTATCCCCAAGTTTAACTTCCTTGTATAATTTGAAAATATCCAAGATTACTTTTGTTTTGTTTCTAAATGCCCATGGGCTTCTCAAATACAGTTAATAATAGTTTTCTGAAAAGTGATTACATTCTTTTAATGGTAATACATAATGCAAGAAAATATCAAATGGGGGTTACACTATCATAATTTATGAACAGATCATGGAAATATTTAAGATTGTTTGATGGTTTGATAAACTTACTTTTAAAAGTAACTAAGATCCATCTAAGTTAAGTATATTATCTGTGTTAAAAAGAAGACCTGAGATGGGATAATTAAAATGAGTCATTTCTAGGTATGTTATGAGACAATTTTACTTTGTAGTCTATCAGGTACTCCTTACTCAAACATCTGGAAAGCAGCCTAGAAAATTCAACTATAAAATATTTTGTCTTCCATCAAAAGAATGTCTTTGTCCATTAATTTATGAAGTGATTTCCACACCCATGGAATTTTTGAAAGTAGCAATACACAAAGCAAATGAATGAAATGCCGATACATGTAAAATCTTTGCTGGGCCAGTTAGCTTTTTTATAATCTGCTAACATCTGAGAGTGTTCAGCAAATATGTAGCTTATGCCTCTGTTCAATGAACTGGTCTTCACTCAATAATTTGTTTATTTAATGGAAGTCTATTGTTCTTCCTAGCAAATGTAATATATCAAAATAATATTTGTTGAGTCTAGCAAAGCGCCAACCCTCTCTGGACATTAGCCAGTTAGAAGTAATGCATGCAACTGGGGAAAACTGATAGAATCACATACGTACACCATTACTGTTGGAAGAAACTTTAGAGATTCTTGGGCTCAACCCATTTATTTTACATAAGAGGAAATTGAAACCTAGAAGAAGTGGCTTGCCAACGTTTGTACAAGTACTTATAAGCTGGACTAGGACCAGAGCTCAAATCTTGGACTCTACATCCAATAATCTATTTTCCAGCTGATGAACATAGGAGAAAGATGGATATCGTTTTTGCAACATATTAGCTCTATGCAGTCTAATAAAGATACGTTAATAGGCTCTTCACATATTGGAGAACAAAACTAGGTAATTAGAAGTAGCACTACAATAAAGTTTGTTATTTTTTTCCATTTTTGATGACATCATAGTATCATAAATAAACAATATAAATGTACAAACTTAAATTCAAATTCATGTAAAACTATTTTTTTATTCTTTAGTCCTTAGGCTATTCAAGGCATTGTGACTACTGAGATTATAAATAGACACAATGGCAAGAAAAGTGTAATGGTTTAAATTACACTAAAGTATTTCATATTGATGAATATGATAAATTTTTATTTTCTGGCTTGAGCAGTCGTGAATATAATATCAACTCCATTACACCCATAGGTATTAAGATGAGTTGAGAATGTGCTGTATCTCCTATTAATAGAGTAAATAAGCAAGATTTTAACTTTACAGTCTGTTGTTATATGCCTATAAGGAAGGAAATTTCACAGATAAGAGTAGGAAAATATTTATGACAACCTATATGTCCTATTTTCACAACTTTAAGTACAAATGAGGTCTCATTTTATATAGTAATGTAATTTAAAGAGTTAAGACATCATCCAAGAATAACTTTTGATTCTTGTTGTTACATTTCCTGTGAAGCATTTAACAATTAACTGGAGTTGCTTACTAAGCTCTGGTCATTGTCAGTGTGTAGAGAGAAAACCAGAAAATCTGGCCACCAGTTCCATATGTTACTGCTGTTGTTAATGTGGCTGCCACATGGCATCTCTGTTGAAAACAGGAGCTACTGCTGGCAGAGTCTGGGCACATTACACAAACATCAGTGCATCAATTTACTGCAGGCTCTGTCCTCTGCTGGACAGTTTAATGTGACCTGAGCACGACTCATCACCCAAAACCTAATAGCTCAGAGAAGTCACTTTCAACTGAAAAATAAAACAACAACAACAAAAAAGATTGGGTGTCTGAGGAACACACCATGATCATACTCTATTACAGTATTTTCTCAGTGAGCAGATTTTCAGGATGAGCATAATTTGGTTTCTTCCAGCAATCTGTAGGCCTACCCTGCTAATATTAGGGCCCTTCCAGTTTATCTGAAGACCTTTCCACAAGGTCAGCATGGCTGAAAAAGACAAAGTCTTAATTTCAAGCTCAATACATCCCTGGAGGTAGCATCTCCTCGCAAGAAGTTGGGCTTTGGGATTAAACACAAGCCATCATTACAGGGCCCTCCCTGGTCCTCTTCCCTGCCACCTACACTTACTCATTGCTTTTTCATCCCTCCAGCCTACTTGGAGTTATCATTCCCATGCCTATTTCTTCTCTCTCCCAAATCATTTTATTTCTCTCTTACTGGATCATTCACAACAGTATGCAAATACAATGTTTCAATCACATTTCTTTTCTTCCCTTCACCCTGCTTCCCACATCATTTAAATATCAATTCATTGGTGCTCCTTTATGGCAAAAAGAGTAGTAGATTCAAGACATCACCAAGCGAAGTGTTCTCTATGGTTGCTTAATGTCTATGCTGCTCCTGAGTTTTAAGTGGTTGCCATTTTTAACAGCAGTTTTGCTTTCATTTTTTTTTTTAATTGTACTTTAGGTTCTGGGGTACATGTGCAGATCATGCAGGATGGTTGCATAGGTACATACATGGCAATGTGGTTTGCTGCCTCCATCACCCGTCACCTATATCTGGCATTTCTCCCCATGTTATCCCTCCCTGACCTCCCCACCCACCCAATGTCCCTCCCTTGCCCCCAGCAACAGACCCCAGTGTGTGATGCTCCCCTCCCTGTGTCCATGTGTTCTCATTGTTCAATACCTGCCTATGAGTGAGAACATGCAGTGTTTGATTTTCTGTTCTTGTGTCAGTTTGCTGAGAATGATGGTTTCCGGATTCATCCATGGCCCTACAAAGGACACAAACTCATCACTTTTTATGGCTGCATAGTATTCCATGGTGTATATCTGCCACATTTTCCTTCTCCAGTCTATTATCTTTGGACATTTGGGTTGGTTCCAGGTCTTTGCTATTGTACACAGTGCTGCAATGAACATACGAGTGCATGTGTCTTTATAATAGAATGATTTATAGTCCTTTGGGTAGATACCCAGTAATGGGATTGCTGGGTCAAATGGAATTTCTATTTCTAGATCCTTGAGGAAGCACCACACTGTCTTGCACAATGGTTGAACTAGTTTACACTCCCACCAACAGTGTAAAAATGTTCCTATTTCTCCACATCCTCTCCAGCATCTGCTGTCTCCAGATTTTTTAACCATCACCATTCTAACTGGCGAGAGGTGGTATCTCAATGTAGTTTTGATTTGCATTTCTCTAATGACCAGTGATGATGAGCATTGTTTCATATGTTTGTTGGCCTCATATATGTCTTCTTTTGAAAAGTGTCTGTAAATATCCTTCTCCCACTTTTGAATGGGTATGTTTGTTTGTTTCTTGTAAATCTGTTTTAGCTCTTTGTAGATTCTGGGTATAAGTCCTGTGTCAGATGGGTAGATTGCAAAAATGTTTTCCCATTATGTTGGTTGCCAGTTCACTCAAATGATTGTTTCTTTTGCTGTGCAGAAGCTCTGGAGTTTAATTAGGTCCCATTTGTCTATTTTGGCTTTTGTTGCCAATGCATTCGGTGTTTTAGTCATGAAGTCCTTGCCTATGCCTATGTCCTGAATGGTTTTGCCGAGGTTTTCTCCTAGGGTTTTTATGGTGTTAGGTCTTATGTTTAAGTCTTTAATCCATCTAGAGTTAATTTTAGTGTAAGGTGTCAGGAAGGGGTCCAGTTTCTACTTTCTGCACACTGCTAGCCAGTTTTCCCAACACCATTTATTAAACAGGGAATCCTTTCCCCATTGCTTGTTTTTGTCAGGTTTGTCAAAGATCAGATGGTTATAGATGTGTGGTGTTGCCTCTGAGGCCTCTGTTCTGTTCCATTAGTCTATATCTCTGTTTTGGTACCAGTATCATGCTGTTTTGATCACTGTAGCTTTGTAGTGTTGTTTGAAATCATGTAGTGCGATGCCTCCAGCTTTGCTCTTTTTGCTTACAATTATCTTGGCTATATGGGCTCTCTTTTGGTTCCATATGAAGTTTAAGGTGGTTTTTTCCAGCTCTGTGAAGAAGGTCATCGGTGGATTGATGGGGATGGCATTGAATCTATATATTATTTTGGGCAGTGTGGCCATTTCCACGATATTGATTCTTCCTAACCATGAGCATGGAATGTTTTTCCATCTGTTTGTGTCTTCTCTTATTTCCTTGAGCAGTGGTTTGTAGTTCTCCTTGAAGAGGTCCTTTACATCCTTTGTTAGTTGTCTTCCTAGTTATTTTATTCTCTTTGTAGCAATTGTGAATGGGAGTTCGCTCATGATTTGGCTCTCTGTTAGTCTATCATTGGTGTATAGAAATGCTTGTGATTTCTGCACATTGATTTTCTATCCTGAGACTTTGCTGAAGTTGCTTATCAGTTTAAGGAGATTTGGGGCTGAGATGATAGGGTCTTCTAAATATACAATCATGTCGTCTGCAAATAGAGACAATTTGACTTCCTCTTTTCCTAATTGCATCTGCTTTATTTATTTTTTCTTGCCTAATTGCTCTGGCTAGAACTTCCATTACTATATTAAATAGGAGTGGTTACACAGGGCATCCTTGTCTAGTGCCAGATTTCTATGGGAATGCTTCTAGTTTTTGCCCGTTCAGTATGGTATTGGCTGTAGGTTTGTTGTAAATAGCTTTTATTATTTTGAGATATGTTCCTTTGATACCTAGTTTATTGAGAGTTTTTATCATAAAGTGCTGTTGAATTTTGTCTAAGGCCTTCTCTGCATCTATTGAGATAATCATGTGGCTTTTGTCTTTGATTCTGTTTATTTGGTGGATTATGTTTATAGACTTGCATATGATGAACCAATCTTGCCTCCCCAGAATGAAGCCTACTTGATCTTGATGGATAAGGTTTTTGATGCGCTATTGCAATCAGTTTGCCAGTATTTTATTGAAGATTTTTGCATCTATGTTCATCATGGATATTGGCCTGAAGTTTTCTTTTTTTGTTGAGTATCTGCAGGTTTTGGTATCAGGATGATGTTGGTCTCATAAAATGATTTGGGAAGGATTCCCTCTTTTTGCATTGTTTGGAATAGTTTCAGAAGGAATGGTGCCAGCTCCTCTTTGTACATCTGGTAGAATTCGGCTGTGAACCCCTCTGGACCTGGACTGATTTTGGTTAATAGGCTATTAATTGCTGCCTCAACTTCAGCCCTTGTTTTTGGTCTGTTCAAGGTTTCAACTTCTTCCTGGTTTAGGCTTGGGATGGTGCAAGTGTCCAGGAATGTATCCATTTCTTCCAGGTTTACTGGCTTATGTGCATAGAGTTGTTTGTAGTAATTTCTGACTGTAGTTTGTATTTCTGTGGAGTCAGTGGTGATATCCCCTTTATCATTTTTTATTGCATCTATTTGATTCTTCTCCCTTTTCTTTTTTATTAATCTAGCTAGTAGTCTATTTTGTTGATATTTAAAAAAAAACAGCTCCTGGATTTATTAATTTTTTGCAGGGTTTTTTGTGTCTCTGTCTCTTTCAGTTCTGCTCTGATCTTAGTTATTTCTTGCCTTCTGTTAGCTTTTGAGTTTTTTGATCTTGCTCTTCTAGCTCTTTCAATTCTGATTATAGGGTGTCTATCTTAGATCTTTCCTCACTTCTCTGCTGGGCATTTATTGCTATAAATTTCCCTCTAGACACTGCTTTAAATGTGTCCCAGAGATTCTGGTAGTTGTGTCTTCGTTCTTATTGATTTCAAAGAACATCTTTATTTCTGCCTTCATTTCATTGTTTATCCAGTCGACATTCAGGATCCAGTTGCTCAGTTTCCATGAAGATGTGTGGTTCTGAGTTAGTTTCTTAATTCTGAGTTCTAATTTGATTGCACTGTGCTCTGAGAGGCTGTTATCATTTCCATTATTTTGCATTTGCTGAGGAATGATTTACTTCCAATTATGTGGTCAAATTTAGAGTAGGTGCCATGTGGTGCTGAGAAGAATATATATTCTGTGGATTTGGGGTGGAGATTTCTGTAGATATCTATTAGGGCCTCTTGGTCCATATCTGAGTTCAAGTCCTGGATATCCTTGTTAATTTTCTGTCTCATTGATCTGGCTAAAATTCACAGTGGAGTGTTAAAGTCTCCCATTATTATTGTGTTGGAGCCTCATTCTCTTTGTAGGTCATTAAGAACTTGCTTTATGTATCTGGGTGCGCCTGTATTGGGTGCATATATACTTAGGATTGTTCATTTTTCTTGATGCATTGATCCTTTTCCAATTTGATCCTTTTACCATTATGTAATGCCCTTCTTTGCCTCTTTTGATCTTTGTTGGTTTAAAGTTCATTTTATCAGAGACTAGGATTGCAACTCCTGCTTTTTTTTCTCTCCATTTGCTTGATAAATCTTCCTCCATCCCTTTATTTTTAGGCTATGTGTGTCCTTGCATATAAGACAGGTTTCCTGGACACAGCACACTGATGGATTTTGACTTTTTATCCAATTTGCCAGTCTGTGTCCTTTGGTTGGGGCATTTAGCCCATTTACATTTAAGGTTAATATTGTTATGTGTGAATTTGATCCTGCCATTTTGATTCTAGCTGGATGTTTTGCCCATTAGTTGACATATTTTCTTCATTGTGTTGATGGTCTTTACCATTTGGTGCATTTTGGGAGTGGCTGGTACTGGTTGTTCCTTTCCTTGTTTAGTGCTTCTTTCAGGAACTCTTGTAAGGCAGGCCTGGTGGTGACAAAATCTCTCAGCAATTGCTTGACCATAAAGGATTTTCTTTCTCCTATGCTTATGAAGCTTAGTTTGGCTAGATATGAAATTCTAGGTTGAAAGTTCTTTTCTTTAAGGATGTTGAATGTTGGACCCCACTCTCTTCTGGCTTGTAGGGTTTCTATGGAGAGATCTGCTGTGAGCCTGATGGGCTTCCCTTTGTGGGTAACCTGACCTTTCTCTCTGGCTGCCCTTAGCATTTTTTCCTTCATTTCAACCCTGGTGAATCTCACGATTATGTGCCTAGGGGTTGCTCTTCTTGAGGAATATCTCTGTGGTATTCTCTGTATTTCTTGGACTTGAATATTGGCCTGCCTTGCTACGTTGGGGAAGTTCTCCTGGATAATATCCTGAAGAGTGTTTTCCAGCTTGGATTCTTTCTCTCCATCATCTATCAAATGTAGATTAGGTATTTTCACATAATCCCATATTTCTTGGAGGCTTTGTTCAATTCTTTTTGTGCTTTTTTTCTCTATTCTGGCCTTCTCATTTTATTTCATTGAGTTGATCATCAATCTCTGATATACTTTCTTCTGCTTGGTTGATTCGGCTGTTGAAACTTGTGTATGCTTTGTGAAGTTCTTGTGCTATGTTTTTCAGCTCCATCAAGTCATTTATATTCTTGTCTAAGCTGTTTATTCTAGTTAGCATCTCAGCTAACCTGTTTTCAAGGTTCTTAGTTTCTTTGCATTGGGTTCGCACCTGTTCTTTTAGCTTTGGGAAGTTTGTTATTACCTACCTTCTGAAGCTTGTTTCTGTCAATTCATCAGGCTCATTCTCCATCCATCTTTGATCCCTAGCTGGTGAGGAGTTGTGATCCTTTGGAGGAGGAGCGGTGTTTTGGTTTTCGGTGTTTTCATCCTTTTTATGCTGGTTTCTTCCCCTCTTTGTGGCTTTATCTACCTGTGGTCTTTGTAGTTGGTGTCTTTCACGTGGGGTCTCTGAGTGGACATCCTTTTTGTTAATGTTGAAGTGATTTCTTTCTGCTTCTTAGTTTTCCTTCTAACACTCAGGCCCCTCTGCTGCAGGACCGCTGGAGGTCCACTCCAGACCCTGCTTGCCTGGGGATCACCCACAGGGACTGCAGAACAGCAAGGTTTGCCGCTGATTTCTTTTTCTGCTGTCTTTGTCCCAGCTGGCTACCTGCCAGATGTCGGCCTGAGCTCTCCTTTATGAGATGTCTCTTTGGGTATAGGGGGATCACCGAGTTGCTAGAGAAGACAATCTGTCCCTTATATGAGCTCAAGTACTATGCTGGGAGCTCCATTGTTCCATGCAGAGTTACTGGGCAGGTACCTTAAAGTGTGCTGCAGCTGAATGCATAACTGCCTCTTTTCCCAGGTGCTCTGTCCTAGGAAGGTCAGCTTTATTGATAAGTTCCTATTGTGCTGTTGCTTTTTTTCATAGATGCCCTGTCCTGCGTGGAGTAGTCTAGTCACAATCTGCCAGCAGAGGCATTGCTGAGCTGCTGTAGGCTCTGCCCAGCTGCTGTGTGAACTGCCTCAGTAGTGGTCGCCCTTCTCCCCTCTGAGCTGGACCATCCTGGGTCCAGCTGTGCTTGCTACGAAACTCTCGATCCAGAGCATTGTAGATTGCTTGTTTTGTGAGAGTGGTACCTGCAGATCCAGATCACTTGGCTCCCAGCTCTGTCTCCCAGGTGTTCCAGGCGCCCAGATTTCTGTGAGTTTCTATGCACTGACCCAGCACCGGCTGAAACCACCATGCTGAAAACTCGTGGCACCTTTTGGCCCTGGAATCTCCTGGTTTGTGGGCAGTGAAAACTTGTTTGGAAATGTGGTGAGCACTCACTCTGCCCTGTCCTCGCTGGGAACTGCACTCCAGAGCTGTTCCTATTCAGCCATCTTGGATTCTCCTCCTTGCTTTCTCTTTAAAAAGAGTAAAAAAGTAGAACCCAACCTATTAGGTCCCGCACTATGTAAACCACAACAAAAAATAAATTGTACCCAATAATCTATCCTGTATGAAATCTTTAAAAGAAAAGTTTTTTATGCACCTTTTTAAAAAAAAAATGGCTGAAAGTTCACAAATAGGATTATAGGATTTATCTCTGATATGTTCTTGAAAATAAAATGGGCAGCAGGGACATGACATATCTCCCTTTCCTACCACCCTATCAACTCCAAGCTCTATTCTTTGCTTTCACCATTTAATATTAGCCAATATTTATTATGAACCAACTCTGGCTGGGCGTGGTGGCTCACACCTGTAATCACAGCACTTTGGGAGGCCCAGGAGGGTGGATCATGACGTCAGGAGTTCAAGACCAGCCTGGCCAAGATGGTGAAACCCCATCTCTACTAAAAATACAAAAACACATTAGCCAGGCATGGTGGTGGGCACCGGTATTCCCAGCTAGTCGGGAAGCTGAGGTGGGAGAATTGTTTGAACCTGGGTAGTGGAGGTTGCAGTGAGCTGAGATTGCACCACTGCACTCTAGCCTGGGTGGCAGAGTGAGACTCCATCTCAAAAAAAAAAAAAAAAAAGAACCTACTCTGTGCTTGACCTTATAATGTCCTCTCCTTATAATGACCTTATAGTGTATAAAAGTAGAAAGACAAAACCTCAGTTCTGAAAGATCTTATAGTCTAAACAAAAATAGAAATGAAAATAGCATTTACACTAGTTACATACAAAGTTTTACAGAAGCAAGGAACTGACATTTGCAGAATGAATAGGAATTGATCAGGAAAGGTAATAAAGAAGACAGTATCCCAGGCAGAGAGAAGAGCACTTGAAAAAGGGAAAAAACAAAAAAAAGAGTTGGGCTGAACACAAAACATAATTTGTTTACTATATCTGGAGTATAAAGCTTGAAGCAGGAATAACCAGGTAAATTTGGGGGAAAACAAAAAAAAAAAAAAAAAAAAAAAAACAAACTATGGACCACATCTTGACAACTTTCTGTACTATATTAGTTTAGGTTCCATCAGGTAAGCCAGTCATTCAAAAACAGCAAAAGTTCTGGGAAGAAAACAGGAGAACCACATGGGAATTTTTTTTCAAATATGCATGGTTACCATATGTGTTTTGAGAAATGTCTCAGGTGATTGATACAGCATTTCCTCCTTTCCACTTGATTTTAAAAATCACTGCTATATATTATTAATAGCCATTGGTGAACTCTGAGCAAGGAGATTAATAAAGAGATTTTCCTGCTATCCAGACGTACAAGACTCCCATGGACATTTGGTATCAATTCTTGCCCAATGCCCACCATGGAACCATTTAACCACTATAAATGATACCCAGAATAAGTCCAATGGCACAACATATTAAACAAAAATGGACATATTTTGCATACAATTTCACTGGGAAGAACAAAAAGTAATTTTCTTCATGCAGTAGAAATTTGATGAATATTTCACATTAAATATCTTGATTCTGCTGGGCACAGTGGCCCACACCTGTAATCCTAGCAATTTGGGAGGCCAAGATGGGTGGATTGCCCAAGCTCAGGAGTTCAAGACCAGCCTGGGCAATGTGGTGAAACCCTGTCTCTACTAAAATACAAAAAATTATCAGGGCATGGTGCCACGTGCCTGTAATCCTAACTACTCGTAAGGCTGATTCACAAGAATTGCTTGAACCCAGGTGGCAGATGTTGCAGTGAGTCCATATCATGCCACTGCACTCCAGCCTGGGCGATAGAGCGAGACTCTGTCTCCAAATAAATAAATAATTATCTCTATTCTGCACTGCCATTTTCTCATTCTTCTTCTTTCTATTTTCCTGGTTTTCAAAAACCAGTCCTCTCTATCATTCTGAACAATTTAAGTTTTTAGCCTCAACTTGCACAGCCCATTCAGAAAAACAAAAGCCCGGTCACTTCTTTATTTATTTATTTATTTTTTTTTCAGTCACTTTCCTTATTGGGAAAACAATTTATAAAATTATTCAACCCTCTTAGAATAATGGGTTCTAAATGGTGAAAATTTCAAAAATATTTTTATATGCATTAGAAGCATCAGAATAACATTCATTTTGTCTTGAGTACCTACTATATGCCAGCCTATCTTAATTCATAGCTACTAAACTAGATATGTCTTGCCATTACTATCTCTCCAAGTCTTAAGAATGTATTTGTAACAGTGAAAGAAATCATAAAAATACACATTGTTTTTCAATTATAGAAGTATTATATGGCAATTTTTTTTTTTTGAGACTGAATCTTACTCTGTCACTCAGAGTGGAGTACAGTGGCATGATCTTGGCTCACTGCAACCTCCACCTTCCAGGTTCAAGTGATTCTCCTGCCTCAGCCTCCTGAGTAGCTGGGACTACAGCCACGTGCCACTATGTCTGGCTAATTTTTTTGTAATTTTAGTAGAGACAGGGTTTCACCATGTTGACCAGGCTGGTCTTAAACTCCTGACCTCAGGTGATTTGCCAGTCTCAGCCTCCCAAAGCGCTGGGATTACAGGCGTGAGCCACCATGCCCCAGCCTGTATTGTGATTTTCTGAAAAAGTTTTTTCAAAGAATAGTCTTGGCCTTTGCAAATTTTATTTTTATCTTTTTATGTTGAAACTTCCATTGTCTAATGCACTTCTACTATCCTGCCTAGACCTAGGAAATGAAACGGATATCCTTCTTGCCCTGTAATTCTGCCAGACAAGTAACAGACTTCTCTATTAGTTATATACAGCCTTACCAAACCACTTTTTTAGAAAAAGAATTTATTTCTGCACATAGAGAAAATTATCAAATAAAAAAGCAATTTCTATTTATATACTTCTTATAATTATTTTACATTTCCAAAGTATAACTTTGTAAGCACACCAAAGTGAAGACTTTCATCTAATATGTTCTCAACCAAGGACAGGTGGTTGAAATTCTCCTCATGCTCTGTTTTGAAATGTTGCACTGCCATTTTTGAAACTAATTTGGTGAGCCTCAGTGTAAGATATAGAGAGAAATCGCATTTACTCTGAGCTATTTCCTGGTGAAATTGTTTAGCCCTCCAACCCTACGAAATTACAGGAGGACATTGATTTACTCCTGACTCAAATCTAAAGTTCCACTTTGGAATGTTTCCCTAATAAATGTATCAATCTGAAGCATTCCATGTTAATATCTTTTATTTGTCTAAGATAAGTATTTGAATAATATATCAAACTATATATACTTAAGACAAAGCATGCTTTTTAAGAAGAACTCTCTTCAGACACAGAGTACTTTTTTTTTTTTTTTTGAGATGAAATCTCCCTCTGTTGCCCAGGATGGAACACAGTGGCACAATCTCGACTCACTGCAACTTCTGCCTCCTGGATTCAAGCGATTCTTCTGCCTCAGTTTCCAGAGTAGCTGAGAGTACAGATGCCTGCCACCAAGCCCAGCTAATTTTTGTATTTTCAGTAGAGATGGGGTTTCACTATGTTGGTCATGCTGGTCTTGAACTACTGGGCTCAAGTGATCCACCTGCCTGGGCCTCTCAAAATGAGACACAGAGTACTTTAATATAGCTGTTTATTTTTTGCACACGATCCCACACTTATTGAAGTAGCAGTTTTGACTAATAAGCAATTATTTCAAGAAAATACAATATTTAAAACTAGATTTTTTGTGGCAGATTTCTTTTTGTTGTTGTTGTTAAAATCTTAATACAAAAGGCAGATATTTTAAAGGATAATTGAATTTACGTCTACTAAACAAAGAAGATTAAGGAAGAGAAGCTAAAGATTTTCACTAAAACACCTTAGGATCCACTGTGTACTTTTCCCTCCTTAGTCAGTAGGTATACACATGGCAAGGGTTGAAAGAGATAATTCAAAATTCATTGTAAAAACAAATACCTAACTGGGCAAGTGAATTGCTTTCTAAACCATTATCTTTGTCTGTGAAATATACATGTAGTGTATGTAAGGTTGCTAGATTTAGCAAATAAAACTACAAGATGTCCAGTTACATTTTAATTTTAGATAAACAGACAATTTTTAGTGTAAGTATACACAGTGAAATATTTGGGATGTATGTATATTAAGTAATTACTTGCTACAAACTGTATTTTTATCTGGCAACTCTACATACATGGCAGCTAAGAGAATAAAGTATTGGGTCTTTAAAGAAAAATGATTGGCTAAAATGTAAATCTTATGCTACTTTGATGTTTGCTGAGTCACTTATAAATTGAAAACCCATTCCTCAAAGGTTCTGGCAAAAGGTGTTTGTGATTAATTTTAAAAGTTTGGATCTAGACAGCTGAGTGTTCTCATGGCTCATGAAATCTGAACAACTAGGTACTTGCTTTAAAAGCAAAACATTGGCTCACTAGGAAAATCTGGTAAGTTTAATCTCATGGTCTTCTTTCTCTGTTATGCTTTATTCATTACCACACTTCCTCTGAGAGCTATTGGAGAAAATTCACTTCAAATGGCAGTGTTGAATTAATTTACCTACTTAGTTTTCCAAAACCCATAGCCACTTTACACATTTTGCCTTATACATGTGATCATTTTTTGTTCTGTGCCTTAGTATAACTTATTCTATCTCTTTCTCTTGCAATGTCTTCCACTTACTGATATAATTAGTGAAACTTTACTGAGTTTAGTATCATTTACCCCATCAAGGCTTTCCCAGTCACTTCAGTTAACAGTGATTTTCCCTCTTTCTCATTCTTCTAGCACCTTATCATATACTGAAATAAAGACTTAAAACTCGTGAAAGTACAAATACATCTGGATGCACATACAAGCATACACAAACTGGCACGCCCCGTTAAAGATAGTTTAGTATCCCCCGTTTATTTTCCTCATACCTGGGTGGTTTGCAAACAGAGCAACAACAAAGCACACTGAGCTTGAACAAAATCAGGAAGGAAAGGAATGAGAATGTTACAAAGTATTGTGGTGGATTATACCTGGGTTCCCTTTGAGGTTCTTTGACAACTACATGTAAAATGTTTGAGTTATTTTTGGCTATAGGACTAGGTTTTCTTTATTGCAACACTACTCTAAGACTGTACTAAACAGACGCCCTCATCTATAAGATTATGTTCCATTAACATCCTAGTAATAGCTTATAGATAAATTGTCTTGACAGTATCTTAATGGAAAGGACTATCCTAAGCACTCTACATGATCAATTTCATTTAATATCCAAGATAATTGGATGAAGTATATTTTATATCTATTTTGAAACGAGACAAATGAGAGTCAAAGAGTTTTCATAAATTTCCCGAAGTCACATAGCACTTCAGATTAATTCAGGAAAAATGCATACAAAGCTTCCTGTAACTCCGGCACTGAGCTAGATCTTTGGCATCAAAAATAGAAGAAGAAGGAGGAGAAAAAAAGGGGAAAGAGGAGATGAGGAGGAGGATAGAGTCCTTTACCTCCCATATATTATAGTCTGTTTAGAATAATATATATGCAAACAAAATAATATAATAATATATATAGTATTATATAAAGATTATAAATAAGTAAAGGAGATAAAGCGACTTGTTTTCTGTGAGAAAAGAGGAAAAAGGGGAACAGTAAAATATTCACAAGGTGTCTCAAAACAATAATTTGAAAAATAATCCATTAATATGCAAAGTGGTAAGTACATGTGCATATGTAAAGATTTGTGATTGTGAAACCAAATGGCATGTTGGTGACACTACAAATAGTTCAATAAAATAAAGTTGGAAAAATCATGAAGGACCTCATATTTATGTAAGTCATCTTGAGTTGTATCATAGATAAGATGGAGAACATAATATCTTATTATTCAAAATTAAGTCAAAATTCCTTCATTTGAAGTTTAAACTCCTAAGTCTAATAGTCAAAGCTTTGAAGAAACTCGCCCATACTGACCTTTAAACCTTTATATTTAATTATTTCTTCAAATATCCTTCTCCAAAAATACTGCTCTATTCATTCTTTCACAAAATATGTAATACATGCTTCTCTCTCTGTTTTTGCCATCATTTGTTGATATACTTGGAATTCATGCATGTATATACACAGAATTTCTCCATTAAAGCTCTACTTAAATATCTCCTTCTCTATGAAAACATTTTTATTATATAGTAAAATAATAGAGATGTCTTCATAGTAGGCTATTACAACATGGTTTCAACACTTAATACTAGAACTCCTCTTAGGAAAGGAACTATTTTCATTCAAGAACATACCTCAATGTGCTGCTTGGCAATAACAATAAAACTCTGTGGCCAGGCGTGTTGCTTACACCTGTAACCCCAAAACTTGGAGGCTGAGTGGGGCTGTGGATCACCTGAGGTCAGGAGTTGCAGACCAGCCTGGCCAATGTAGTGAAGCCCCGTCTCTACTAAAAATACAAAAATTAGCTAGGCATGATGGTGCGTGCCTATTGGTCCAGCTACTCAGGAGGCTGAGGCAGAAGAATCGCTTGAACCCAGGAGGTGGAGGCTGCAGTGAGCTGAGATCGCACCACTGCACTCTAGTCTGGGAAATAGAGCGAGATTCTGTCAAAAAAAAAAAGCATGGGTGAATGAGATACTAAGAGACAAAATCTTACTGGGTTCTCCAACACCCTTTTGAGAAGCCTTTCATGTCTTCTCCAGTCTTATAATAATAATTTCTCCCATGTGCTCCAGGGTTCTCTAGGTTAACGTAAGGCAGAACATTCATCCACTGTATTCTAATGGCCAGGTGACATGTGCACCTACACTCCCCACGGGACAGCAAGACAAGGACTCTGAGGGCAGGAACTATACCGTGATTTCTATTGTCCCCATAGTGCCCAGGGCATAATACAGGTGCTTTAAAGATGATGAATGAAAGAATAAATAAAATAAACACACCAAGGGAGAAAATAGTTTCATTATCACATCTACTAGCATAGTGGAGAATCACTAATTTCTTGAAAACAACAAAGTAACTTAAAAACATTAAGAGGGCTTTGAAATTAGCTAACTTACTTCCTTAGAGAGTTCATATGGCAGACGAATGTCATGTTACCAACAAAAACCTTGTCACAAAGGAGAGTTACTGACCCCAGTGGACATAAATAGGTCATGAAGGCAAATTAACTTTCAATCACTGTAGTTGTTAGTGATTGGACTGGGACCATCTCTAAAATTGTATCTGGGGCAATAGGATGCTAACGATGTCACAAGTTGGCCTTTAGGTAGCAAAGGGATAATCAGATATAGACTGTGTTCTGAATTTTAAGTGACACCAGACATCCACAGAGATCAGTAATAGAGAGTCAAAAGTACTAAGATAAATTGTCCCTTATCTCTTTAAGATTTTCATCAAAGCAGCCAGAGTCCCAGTCTTGCTAGAAAAATGTGATAATTATGTCCAATAGTCTGTAAATAATAAAAGCAAGGAATGTTGTGTTTTTTGAAAAAAGTTTTAATGAGTCATCCTATCAATCTTTATTAGACTTTAGATTTTCATCTCTTTCATTTATAAAATAATTCACTGATTCATTTATCCAATATATGTTGTAGAACTATTATGCATCAGGCACTAAGTGCTAGAAATACAATGTTGAACAGCACATACTTGGTCCCTACCCTCACCAAGCTTACAATCTAGGATGAAAGACATACTAGAAAGTAAATGAAAATGTGATGGACAATTTTAACGGAGCAATGCAGAGGATTCAGAGAGCTTAGGATAGTGTGATCTAACTTGACATTTTATTTCCATTTAGAGAAAGAAAATGAGTGAATATCAGTTGGAAATGCAGCTTGCCTACCCAAGGTAAGTTGAGAGGAAGCTATACTTAATATATGTTACTTTCCTGTCATAAAGTTTAAGGAAAGAAAAGAAAAAAACTCTTCTCATCCCCATGTAGCTAACTTAGTCTGAGAAGATTTAGAAGAAAGAGAACAAGTAGGTCAACTTTAAGAGCTCCAAAACATTATTTAATAGGCGAAAGAAATTAAGAATTAATGTGATGAAGCTAGGCATAGGGCTCATGCCTGTAATCCTAGCACTTTGGGAGGCCGAGACAGGTGGATCACCTGAAGTCAGGGGTTTGAGACCAGCCTGGCCAACATGGCAACACCCAGTCTCCACTAAAAATACAAAAATTAGCTGGATGTGGTGGCACACACCTGTAATCCCAGCTACTTGGGAGGCTGAGGCACCAGAATTGCTTAAACCCAGGAGGCGGAGGTTGCAGTGAGCTGAGATAAAACCACTACATTCCAGCCTGAGTGACAGACTGAGACTCAGTTAAAAAAAAAAAAAAAAAAAAAAGACTTAATGTGATTATATGATTGGCCCATGAATACATTGCTCAAAAATAATAGGGCTAGGATTTAAATATTTATGGCAGGTGAGTGGTCATAGTTGCAAGATTCTAGAATTTTGCAAATGGAGGTGAGGATATAAAGACTTTAAGACAAGGTACCCCCAAAAGAAGTACAGAATCTCAATATATGAAAATAGGTTGGTGTGAAAAAAGAAAGAGTAGGAGTGGAAGAGCTAAAGCTCCCTCATAATTTCTACTAGCCCTCTTCAGAATCCGTTAATAGGAAACTGAGTCTCTGTTACTGAAAAGCAATTTCCAAGACAAGTTCTCTGGCACCATTCCCTTCCTGCACCACTCACTCTCAACTCCACTGCTCCCTTAGGACACTGCTCTTTGGAAATTCTGGAGCACCCAAGCCTACAGCAGGGGTGAGTGTTGATTCACTGGATCACCAATCACCTACCTCATACTTTGCACCGTGGAGGCCTTCCTTTGACTCCTAAGTCACTGGCTGTTTCATTCTTCACCCCCGATGACCTCCATTGGTGACACACACTCCACTTACCAGCAACAAAAGGAAATTAAGGTTACCAGTTTAAAGAAGGAGATTTCTTTGACAATCCCAGAGGTGGTGTTCAGTCCACATGCAGTGGGGAAATCGAGGGGTCTTTTGTTCTTGGATTTAATATTTAACCTTTCTTTAATCTCTCTTCCCTTAATGGGCTTCAACGTTTTTCCTTCGATCTCTTGGCCTTTTTTTTTGTTTTTAGAAGGGTATCCCCCTTTTGCCCACTCAATCCACCACCCCTTTTTAGCGGGTTTCCCTTTGGCCTCAACAGCAGCTCCTTAAGGTGTTGGCACCTCTTCAGCAGCGACTCCCTGAGATTGTTGCCATTGTACTTGTCACCTTCCTGATGAACACCTCCAGCATTCATCCCCAATTTTTAGTACTTGTGAGAGCTTTGTTCCAAGAAGAGAGCTATGCTTTTGTGAAATTTCTCCCCAAAGCCTACTTTACTGACCATCTTTCACCACACTTCCTTTAACAGCAAGAACTATGCATCCAATAGAAATTCAGATGAGAAAATCATATGAAACCTCCACTTTAGGCACTTTGAAGAACTAAGTAAATTATTTCAGACCATAACGCATTACCTGGTACACTGAAGCAAAACTGTAAAAACCGAACCTTCGTTGACTGCTACTTGTTTTCTTACAAAGCGTTTTCACAGACATTATTTTAAAAACCCTGTAAGGCAGACAGGTATAGAATAGGAGGAAACCAAGACTCAGAACATTTGAGTGACTTAACAGTCTAAGGCAAATATGGCCACATAAATTACTAAATAACTGAAATACACCAATGACAATTGGTAACTAGCTGCTGCTTTGAGAAACCTGGGTGCTGTTCCCACCTTCTTCCCTGGTCTCTCCCCTGGAACGCTTCAGTCCTTCCATAAGGCCCGGCACAATAGGGTGAGCTGTGTCCAGCAGTTGATTGTCTGTCAACGTCTAGTCTGTACTCACTGTTAAATGTCTGCTATCAACCTAGGACCACTTGAAGCTAAATTTTCAGCCTTTTAAGGGGACAGGTAGATGGAAATCACATATACAGTTTAAATTCCAGTGAGAAATCTGTATGAATGGAAATTTGTAATTATGAATTTTCACTTTTTTCCTGCTTCTGCCAGAGTCAAGTTGAAATACGCAAACATTCACAGTCCCTCTGCTGTATGAGGGGTTTTGTTCCTGGAAAATACGTTATCCTTTGGTGTCCCAATTTTATGTAAGACTTGCCTTGCTAGCGCCTGCTCAACTTGGGTTCTTAGCTATCTGTCCTGTCCTCCAGTAATAGATGTCTATTACAATGCAGGCTCTAGACCACCAGCGATTGGAGTTGCCTTCAAGCACATGTCAGATCTAGCGTGTGCTTACACATCTGGATTTGAACATGTCTGGCCGCTGATTATTTCCTTTGCTGCTAGTTCAGCCATGCTTTTCATAAAACTTAATATTTAATCCAGAATTTTTCAGGTGTTTGATACTGGAAGAGCTTTCTCTGAATAGTTGGTCTTCTGTAATGTCAGAAACAGAAGTCTTTGACCCATTATTTGTTATTCTGTCCTCTACTGGCTGCAGGATATGCCACGTATAAATCTTAAGGAAAAATGAACTTGCAAAACTGGCATAGAGGAGCGGAGTTACATTTCATGATAGTGTATGGAAATAGATGCGAGGGGTGCACAGAGGCACAGAAGGCAGTGAAGTCACTGAAATTGCAGTCATCTGGAAAAGATGATGTGACCATAAGCCAGACAAATGGGTTTAAGCAAATCAAGTTTACACATTTATTAACTAAGGCTTTCTTTAGAAGAAGAGGCCTTTTTCAAAAAAGTTAGAGCAGCAGCTGCCATGAGAATTCTAGTAAAAGTACATTGCAGCAAGGGGGAACCTTGGCGGGCTTCAAACCAAAATAGATTGGGAACCACCAGAACAGAGGAAAAATGCGTTCATTTCATTTAGAAAAATTAGACTGCTTGATTGTCTCCTTTGTGCCAGGGAGCCCATGTCTCCTCTGGGGCCAAAGGAGAGACATTCTCTGCAGCTCCATCTACAGTCACCTTTCTAGGCAGATTTTTTCTCAGCAGAAGGGATAGATCCAGCTCCAGCTGCAAGGTATTCTGGTTGCCTACCTGCAAAAAAGATTTCTTTGTTTAAGGCAGAATCTCATGTTCTATATGACTGGATATAGACAGTCTAGGGACAATCTCCTAAAGAATGGAGTTAAGGAAATTTTATGAAGAAATCATCTCAATCAATAGTTAATATCAAATATATTGGAAAAGATAAACACCAGTAAACAATAAGAAGATAATTGCACAAAAGTATATGGTGTATATAACACAAATACTTCATCTGAACACTATTGCATGCTAAGAGTTTTCTCAAGCATAAAGTAAAAAAGATCCTTAAAGGTGATATAGCTAACATTGTCTTTTATAGGATGAATTCTAGTGCATCATGAGAGATAAATTCACAGTAATTCATTCATCCAAAAAATATTTCTTGAGCTCCTCAAATATGCTAGTCAATGTTCTAACAAATTCTTCAATAAGCAAAACACAAATTACTATAGCTGATAAGTAATATATTTTAATAAAGAGTTTTGATGATTTCTAATCATTTTTCTGCTCCTTCATTTTATCACTTTTCTTCCTGGGAATTCCCAGGGCTTTTGCCCTTCCCTCTCCTGCATATGTGTGCCTTTGTGGATATTGTGGCCAAGAATAGTTTTGAAAAGGTCCCTAATCCAACATGAAACTGTATGGAGGACAAAGACCTCTACCCAGTTCGTATAGATTGGCCTTTGTGCCTATGAGCTTACATTCTCCCAAAAAAGATGATCCAGCATAACTATTCTGGCATATTATCTCATTAGGCCTCCTGATACTAAGTGAAGAAGGCAGTTGAAAAATAACACTCCATTTCACAAGAGAGAAATCTGGGGCATGCAGAGGTTAAATAACTTCTCTAAATCAAACAGCCAGCAATTGTGCCTGAGACATGGACAGAGATCTTTAAAATTCACATCACATTCTCCATCCCTTACATCGCACTGACTTTAGATTAAGTTTAAAAAATTCTGTCAAGAACCCAGGATCTACAAAGAGGAAAATATAAATATTGAATAGAGTTGCTATTTCAGAATATTGCTAAAATTTGGATAATGTCAATTATAAACCAAGATTGCACAAAAGTTATCACATGCATAGAAATATGTTTTATAAAATTAATTCTTGTTTTATTGATTAGATAAAGCTGTAAGATTATGTTTTTAAAATGTTTACATTCCAGAAGCCTCTTTTTCCCCAAATACTGATAATATGTAACACACAAAAGTCCCAGAAACTGTTTCACAATATTATGTTGCTATTTGAGGTTTTAAAATCCAAATCTGGAAAATAAAATGCATTAAAAAACGCAGAGAGAAACACATTTGTAAATAACCTGGAAACATGAAGGGAGGGAATCAGGCTGAAACTGAATATCCAGCTGTGTAAACACATTTAGATACTTTAAAAAACTCTCAAATTGATGGTATTCATAGGGCCTTCCCAGTGCCAAAATCATATACTTCACATTAATTCTTCTGTGATTCCACATCCTTTCCACAGTGCATCAGTCTAAACTGTCTACTTCAGATGGAACCACTTGAATTCCATGAATGTTTTTGTTTAATCAAGTGAACACTGTAAACTGTTGTTCTTGGTCATACACTCTGCTCTTAAATAAAAATAAGATTTTTGAAGATGAAAGATTGAGGTGCAGGTGTTAAATATTTGCAAATTTCTCCATTACTCCCAGAGATCTGAAACACAAGTGGAGAAGTGGGGCCTTTATTAGATTCTGTTCAGAAAAAAAGTACTAAATTTTAGTATTTGAGGGGGAAATAATTTCCTACAAAAAATAAACTGATTACTATTGAGATATCCCACAAGACTCCTTTAATGCATCAAATGTCAATAACAGTTCTAGCCACATGTTGAAATTCCTCTTTCAATTAAATGAAATTAATGGGAAAAAGAACCCACACAGTGCCTAGCATTCTGGTAGGGGTTAATTTAAATCTTTATGGCAACCTTTATAATGATGTTGGGAACACTTTTTTGGATGAAATTTATTACAAAGCAAATTCACATCTGAGTTCCAAAAGATGCAACTGCTTTAATGAATCCAACACCTCTCTCACCCACCACCCAACATTGGTCAACAGGGAAGTGCCAAATGAATGCTAACCCTTCAAATCCAGGAGTGCTATCTGAAAATTGCAACAACTTAAATTTGGACCTTAATTAGCTGGTTTGCAACTACATTACTGTTGCTAACTATAGTTGAAGTCACAAAGGTTGTGATTATGAAGCCTTATTTTACATGTTTCATATGGAAGACTTCTGATCTTATGACCCATTAGGTCCATCCTGGCATATTAAACAAATGTATTCCGCAAAAATAATCATTTTCTTGATCACACTAAGGTAAAATTGCAAGATTTAGCAAACAAAAATTTACAATACATAGTTAAATTTTAGTTTCAGTGTTTATTATTATTTATTAATTTATTTTGAAGATTGGGTTTTGCTCCATCACCGAGGCTAAAGTGCAGTGTCACCATCATAGTTCACTGTAACCTCAAACTCCTGCACTCATGGGATCCACCTGCTTAAGCTTCTCTGCTAGCTGGGATTACAGGTATGACCCAACACATTTGGCTTAGTGTTTATCATTATTTAGCAATTTTTTTTTAGTATAAATGTGTTCCACATGTATAGGATATACTTATACTAAAATATTATTCATTGTGTGTTGGAAATTCAAATTTGAGCATGTGTATACTGTATTTTTTCTATTATTTTACATTCAGGGATACCTGTGCAGGTTTGTTACATAGGTAAACTTGTGTCATGGGGGTTTATTGTACAGATTATTTTATCACCCTGATGTTAATCCTAGCGTCCCTTAGTTATTTTTCCTGATCCTCTCTTTCCTTCTACCTTCCACTCTCAGGTAGGTTCCAATGTCTGTTTTTCCTCTCTATGTGTCTCTGTATTCTCATCATTTAGCTCCCACTTAAAAATGAGAACATGTGGTATTTGTTTCTGTTCCTGCATTAGTTCATTAGGGATTATGGTCTCCAGCTCCATCCATGTTTCTGCAATGGACATGATCTCATTCTTTATTATGACTACATAGTATTCCATAGCATATAAGTACCACACTTTCTTTATCCAATCTGTCATTTGATTTGGATGTCAAATAGGCATTTAAGTTGATTCTATGACTTTTCTATTGTGAACAGTGCCACAATAAACATACATGTGCATGTATCTTTATAGTAGAATGATTTATATTATATTCCTTTGGGTATATACCCAGTTAGGGAATTGCTGAGTTGAATGGCAGTTTTGTCCTTAGTTCTTTGAGAAATGGCCACACTGCTTTCCACAATGGTTGAACTAATTTACACTTCTGCCAGCTGTGTATACATGTTCTCTTTTCTGTACAACCCTGCCAAATCTGTTATTTTTTATTTTTTACTTTTTATAATAGCCATTCTAACTGGTATGAGATGGTATCTCATTATGGTTTTTGTTTGCATTTCTCTAATGATCAATGATATTGAGGTTTTTTTGTATATGCTTGTCGGTCACATGTATGTCTTCTTGTGAAAAGTGTCTGTTCCTGTACTTTGCAAAATGAGATTTTTTTCTTGTAATTCTGTTTAAGATCTTTATAGATTCCGATATTAGACCTTGTCCAGAATGATATTGCCAAGATTGTCTTCCAGGGTTTGCATAGAGTTTTACATTTAAGTATTCAATCAATCTTGAGTTGATTTTTTAGATGGTATAAGGAAGGGGTTCAGTTTCAATCTTCTGTATATGGCTAGTCTGTTATCCCAGCATGATTAATTGAATAGGGAATCCTTCCCCAGTTGCTTATACTTGTTAGCTTTGTCTAAGATCAGATGATTGTAGATGTGCAGCCTTATTTGTGGCTCTTTATCTGTTCTATTGGACTTTGTGTCTATTTTTGTACTGCTACCATGCTGTTTTGGTTACTATAGCCCCATAGTATAGTTTGAAGTCAGGTAGCATGATGCTTCCAGCTTTGTTCTATTTGCTTAGGACTGCCTTGGCTATTTTGGGCTGTATTTTGGTTCCATATGAATTTTAAGATAGTTTTTTCTAGTTCAGTGAAGAATGTCACTGGTAGCTTTGTAGGAATAGCATTGAATCTATAAATTGTTTTGGGCTGTTTGGCCATTTTAATAATATTTATTCTTCCTATCCACAAGCATTGACTATTTTCTCCTTGCCAGTTTTCAAGGGGAATGTTTCCATCTTTTGCACAAAAGTATAAGGTTGGCTGTGGATTTGCCTTCGATGGTTTTTATTATTTTGAGGTTTGTTCTTTCAATACCCATTTTATTGAGAGTTTTTAACATGAGGGATGTAGAATTTTACTGGAAGCCTTTTCTGCATCTCTTGAGATACTCGTATGGTTTCTGTCTTTAATTTTGTACTTTATCTGACACCTCTACTCAAAGGCATCACAATAACCAATACTAATATCTATAAAGATTGTAAAATATTGGACTGAATCTATTAATTCCAGACTTGTATTTTCTTCAATTAATCAGAACTCAACCTACTTCCCTGCCATTTCAGATATGTGATCGAAGTGGAGTGTTGGATGATTACGTGAGTACCTTTTGGTCAAGTATAGTAAATACATTTTTTAAATTTAATTTTAATTTCAAAGATGAAAGATTTCTTCTAAACTGTTAAGCCTTTAAAGTTTGTGCCTGCTTTCCACATAAAGACACCAAAATTCAGAGGTGTATCAGGCACTCTTTTCGCACAATTTCAAATCCTCTCCAGTCTCCCTCTACTCCACTTGTCTGTTCTTGGTCCTCTGCTGTATTCCACCTACTCCTGCAGGAACCAGTTTTAGAAAGGTTTTGACCAGCTTCATACAGTGCCTCCCTCAGGCTTCTAACCTATGAGCTTCTCCTGGATTATAGTGGGACCCATCAGAGTTCACTGGTACACTGGTACTAACACTATGATAGACCACATGCACGAGGAGTTAATGTCCATATGGTCACACTTGACCACTGGGGAAGAGAGCTTTCTGACATACATTTTGTAAGACTCCATTGAAAGTCCCGACTGGATTAAGCCTTATTTGGTGGGCCACATGCTCATGTGAATGGGTTTTCACTGCTTGCGTGCTTTGTTCCAAATTCTCGTAAGGAATGTCTATTTTTTTTTGTACATAATAATAATAACAATACAAAATTTCAGGATCGTGTTCTACTCTCACCCCCGCCGTTCCCAGCGTCACTTGTGCATAGAACATAGCACTTCACATCTCTTAGGCTAAACAGGATAACTGTCCTCACTGACCCACCTTTGTTTCCTACTCCAGCCCCAAGTTATCGTGCTAATGTCAACAACAATGAGCAACTTATGAATTTTGCATTTTAACATTGCAGAAGTTAGCTCAGGTGTTTGCATAATTATCCTCCTTCCATATTCCTCTCTCCTTCCCTCAATTGCTTTCTTAGTAGTGGGTGGTTGCACATAATGGCATGTTCAACTCCCAGAGGAGAGATGCCTGGTTAAACAACATCACCTAACACCTCAGGAAGCAAAATAGGATAGTGAGCACAACAATTAACCAGGAGTTTAGACAGCTGAATTGTATCCCTGCTTCTGCTTCTAAGTATGCATTTGACTTTGGAGAAGCAATCTGAACTCTCCAGTTTACCAGAATTTGTTCAACCTGATAGAGATTTGCTTCAAGAAGCAATAGAATGACTTAAAAATTGCCGTTAGAAAGAGGTAAGCAAATCGGTAGATCCAATTTCCCACTGATATTTTCCCCTATCTGAAATTTATATCAGCAATAGCTAGGAAATCATAGAAAAAAAAATTGAACATATGTTATCAAGCTTATTTTCTACAAAACAAAAATATAAGTATGGGAAAATAATTATATAATTGCAAGATTTCTCTAAGTGTTGAAAATATTTATCAAATAATTCACATTTTCTAATGATTCTGAATTTGCCAGTTTACAAAGGCAGCTTCATTTGCAAACAGGTAGATTCAACCTGTTCAAGTAAAGAAAAAAAATCTCAAGGGTAATTAAAGTACAATGAAATCAATTTTTATGTTTAATGTGTTTTTGAGTTCAAATGAATTGGTTTTTTAACTAAATAATAAATATTGCTGTTTTTAAACCCAAATTTTTGGCGCTGCTTCATTGTTTTTACATAATCCTTGATAATTTCACAAGGTCACTGGTTTATTCAAAGTACTTTAACTTAAATTAATTTTTTTGAGATGGAATCTTACTCTGTTGCCCAGGCTGTAATGCAGTGGTACAACCATAGCGCACTGCAGCTTCAAACTCCTGGGCTCAGGCAAGCTTCCTGACATAGCCTCCCAAGTACTTGGGATTAAAGGCACACACCATTCAGCCTGGTGTACAAAGTATTTTTAAATCCATACGTATTTAAAACTCACATTTAACTTCTTAAAATACCCTCTATAGTATAAATTCCCAAAATAACTCAGGTCTCTTTTTCTACATTAGCAAATAGATCTATTATTCTCCAGGTGTCACCATATAGATGACAGATATATAAAGATGAAAAATATATAGTACATGACTTTTAAGGAGTTTACAATCTAGAGGGGAAAATAAGCAAACAAGCAAACAAGCAATAAAAACCCAGAAGATTATAACATGAATCCACTTAATAAGTATCATTGAACACTTAGTATTTGCCAACCACTGTTCTAAGGGGTAAAGAAATAGGAGTGAACAACAGAAGAACAAAACATCTCTGCTTTCATAGAGCTTATATTATCATGGAGACAGAGAAACAATAGTAATAACAAACAAAAAGTAAAGCATATTGATATGCTTTGGCTGTGCCCCCCACCCATATCTCATCTTAAATTGTAGCTCCCATTACCCTTTCATGTCATGGGAGGGATGTGGTGGGAGGTTATTGAATCATGGGGTTGAGATTTCCCATGCTCTTCTCATGACAGTGAATGAGTCTCACGAGATCTGATGGCTTTACATAAAGGGGAGCTCCCGTGCACATGCTGTCTTGCCTTCCTCCATGTAAGACCTGCCTTTGCTTCTCCTTTGTCTTCTGCCATGATCGTGAAACCTCTCCATTCATGTGAAACTGTGAGTCCATTAAACTTCTTTCCCTTATAAATTACCCAGTCTTGGGTATGTCTTTATTAGCAGCATGAAAACAGACTAATGCACGTATCATATGTCAAATGTTGATAAATACCATAGAGGAAAATGAAATAGATTGGAGAGAGTCATGAGGTGGTAAAAAAAAAAAAAAAAAAAAGAACACTAAAAGGATGATATTTGAACAACTACTTGAAGTAGGTAAGGAGTTAGCAAAGGAAATAACCCTGAGATAGAAGTGATCCTGGCTCATAGAAAAGTCTGATATGGCTAAAGCAGATTAAGCAAATGAGGAGATTAGCAAGAAATGAAGCCAGTGATGGAACTGAGCATCACATCAAGTGTGCCCTTTTGGTGATACTAAGTGTATTAATTGTCTATTGCTGCATAATCAATTACCCTAAAACTTAACAACCTAACACATAAACATATATTATCTTAAAAATATTCTGTGGGTCTGAAATCCATGGATCATTTGGCTGGATGCATTATCTCAGGTTCCCTCAGAGTGTTGTAGTCAGACACTGGTTAAGGTTGCAGTCATCTGAAGACTTGACTAGGACTGGAGGATCCATTTCCAGTCTGGCTCACCCACATGCTTGGCAACTCATTGCTGGAACTTGTCAGGAGTTCTCAGTTCCTCACCACATTGACCTCCCAACAGGGCTGCTGGTGCATCTTCACAGCATGGCAGCTACCTTTCTTAGAAAGAGAATGTGATCAAAGAGATCATGAGGCAGAAATTACGATGTCTTTTGTGAACTTTTCTCAGGAGTTGCAGACCATCATTTCTGCAATATGCTATTGGTTACATAGATCAGCCCTATTCAGTATGGGAGAAGACAACACAAGGGCATACATATCAGGAGACAAGAATCATTGAGGGCCGTACTAAAGGCAACTATACAAGTAAGAAGTTTGGACTTAATTTGAAAGGGATAGAAAGTTATCAGAAGATTTTGAGCATAGTTTTGGCACACTTAACTTTTAAAAGGATTACTGTGGTTTCTGCATTGAAAATAGACAATAGTGGGACAAGGGTGGAACCCAGGAGATCATTTAGGAGGCTACTACAATAATACCAGCAAAAATATCAGACTAGATGAAGACAGGCATTAGAAGGCTGAAAGTAATAAGAAATGGTCAGATTTGGAATCTGGAGAGGTTTGGAAGACAGGTCTGATAGGATTTGTTGATGAGTTTTATGTAGGCTGTAAAAAAAAAAAAGTCAAAGATAAGCCAAGATTTTTAACCTGAGCACAGAAATATGTTCATTACACAGAAAGGTTTATTGGTTGTTAGGAGAGTACAGAGACTGGCTAACTATCTGGGATAGGGAAGTCAGAAAAGTCTTCCAGGAGATGTCTAGATTTAATAGCTATATAGAAGTTAGCCAGGCTAAGAAAAGGAGAAGAGAACTAGAGGCAACATGATAGCATAAATAATGGCAAAGAAGCAGAAAGTATTATTGTGTGTGTACAAAGCAATAAAGTAATTCTATGCTTCCAGGTACCTATTACAAAGTATTTGGTGAGAAAAATCTGTGATTTGAAGTGCGTCTTTTCCATTTGTTCAATTAAAAATTATTTATTACACCCCTGCTTTGTACCAGACACTGCTAGCTGCAGAGGGTACAATGATAAACCATGATGTTATTTCAGAGTAGGGTGTTGACAGATCTAAGGTGATTAGAGCAAAAAAAAAAAAAAGATAATTCAAAAGCTTCTTAAAAATTGAAAAGGATGCATAGATGTTGGCCTTGGTAGCTCCAGAATTTCTTTAAAAAGAAACTTAGAAATGTGAATAGAAAGAACTCACCTTGATAAATTTTTGCCTAACCGAACACCATTTTTACTTAGTGGTATATATGAGGATGACATATAATACTGGGAGGCTAAATAACTTCCAAGCCCATCCTGGAGTAACCACTGGGTGATTAACCATCTGACTTGTACAACTGGGCAGATACTGATGTCATTTAGCGAGGCAGTGATTTGAAAGAGGGTAGCTTGGGGTTTGTGGGAAATCATGAATTAGATTCAGCATAGAAAAAAGGTCAACATATATCCCTTTAATACTTTATAAATAATTACCAGTTAAGTAAAAATAACCTATAATATGTTAGAATATTATGTAATAAATACACTCAACACTTAATAACACTATGTGACACTACTATTTGATTAAATACACTTGTATTCACAATGAGAAAAAAGCAAATTGATCCGTGCTTTGAGGATGGGTTGTGTGGTATATGCTTTGTCCATGTGTGAACCTGAAAGTACTGATTTACTTTTAACAAAGCATATGCTTCTCATATATCCAATAATAGTTATGGATCTGTAATAATTTACCATCGATTTTCCCTAGCCATTGTTATATTTGCAGAAGTGATACTCCAGAAAAAAAAAGTCTCGGACCATGATCCGAATATAATGAACTTGGTGTTGCTAAAATGTTGAACTGCTCATTTCTTTTCTCTTGCCACTTGCTACTACAGATCTGGGACCCTTGGGAATTGCCATCTCTTCTAGCAGTATATATGAAAGCTGTCTAATTAAAGCAAAACTCTAATATAAAAGAATATAATTTTGTCCAGAAATAAATTAATATGTGTGATCAGCTATTCTTCCTTCTACCCAATAAAGGAGGTAGATCTTGGATCCCGGAGACACTTGTATTTGCTGGTTGTTTCCAAAATTAAGTGACAGATGTGGTATTACAAGATTAGTAGAGCCTATGAAATTAAATTGCTCTGCATAAGGGAAAGAGAAGAGTATAAAAAAAATGTGTCTGGAGAGAGGAGACTTTTTAAACCTATAGGTATAAAGAGGAGGAGGATCCAGAAGAAGCAAAAGCTGACGCTTGATTTAGGAAAAAACACAGTGAGAAAATTTTGGAGTGAAATGCTATATGCTCGGTGGAGTAAAGTCTCTTTGGTCTTTCTACAAATTCCTCAGTAAAATTCAACTCTAGTGCCTTTTGGAATCAAATTATTTTTGAGGGAATAAAGAGTTTAGTCCTGCTCCAACCAAGTTTTAGATGAGCAAGAACAGCCCAGAGCCTGCCACAGAGAACCTTTTCCTGTTTTCCAGTGTCTCTGCTTAGAAATTGAATTCTTTTTACCTTATATATATTTTTTTCTGAATTCTTGATTCCTGGTACCCACCTGCCTCAGTTTCTCCCCTAAACCTCTCTTATTCCCACATAGCCAAGTTTCTCTCCTTTCTTCACCTAACTCCCTAGTATTCATATTTCCTGTTCCCAAAATAATGTTCTCAGTTCTCATCCACATTTTGTACTTATCAGACGGCTTGCAATTCAGTATGAGTTCCTGGCTCTTTGTGATCTGTGAGCCTGCTCCTTTATATCCTAGAGGCAGATCTAACCAAAGCAACTTAGGAGATTTGTTACTGGATAAAATGTTTTCACAGTAGTAACATCGTAATTATATTTTAGGTCTTCTTACTATTATATTACTATTATCTAACATTATTATAGATAGCATTTGTTGGGCTCTTATGTCTGCACTAAGCTAAATAATCTGTAAGTATTCTGTTACTTAATTTAAAAAATACTCTAGGGGATTAGTATTATTATTACTATTTATGCACAAGGAACTCAAAGCCCAGAGTGGTGAAGTAATTTGCTCAAAGTTAGAAAGCAGATGCAGGGTTCCAACCCAGGTGTGCTAATCCCGAACTACAAGAAACCATTGTCAGAAACTAACCCACATTTAGCCATCTTTAAGATTGAAAAGTTTTAATAAATAATATTTTCATTATGATATCAAATACAAAAAAAGCCGCACATGTTGTGTTCTGCTTTAACAAGGTAAAAGAATGATCATACAAACAGGATTGAGGGATGTGCAATATTGTAGAAGACTTTCTCAATAAATTGAAAAATAAGCTTACATATTCTTTTTGTGAGAAAATCCAAAAAGCTAAAACTGAACCACATGGGTAAAATATAAAAAGTTAAAAACAGACATTCATAATTCAGGTTGTCAGCTTTCAAAAATTTCATCTTAGACTAGGTATTGTAAACTATACCATGATGTCTTACAAGAGCATTAAAAAATGTTTTGATGACCAGGGAAAAAAGTGAAGTACATTTGAGTATAGTCAGCAGAATGAGAAAAACTGAGATCAGGAAAAAAAAAAAAAGAGAGAGAGAGAGAGAGGAAGGAGGAGGGGAAGTTTATCTAGAAGCTTTTAAGTTCAGGAAAGCCTGGGGAAAATTACTGTGGAAACATGATTAATAGTGACAAATTGACATCATTGATTATGAAATTAATGGAAGTAGGAAGAGCCTGTCTCTGAGCTTTTATCCGAAGATTTCAAACATTTTAAAAGAGTCCCATGGTCAATTCTTTCAAAAGAGACTGATAAATGGAACATAATAAAAGCACAGATCAAGACCCTGTCAGCCAACATTCTGGGATCATTAAGTTCTCCCCGAAGGATGGCCTCTCCACCCTGATAGAAGCCTAAAAGCTGACAGCCACAAAATATTATACTGCTTCTAATGATCCCAAGGATGATTTGGCTGAGCTTCCAACCCGCCTTCCTAGTGATTTTCTGTGCAAAGAGAAAGTTAGCTTGGCAATAAATAACCTATTTGCCCATAGTCAGGGAAGACTATTTGACAACCAGATGAATAGAGACTATTTTGAAAATAGAGGAAAAATTACCCTTCACCAAGAAAAGACTGATAAATGAGATGCTCGCACTGGTCTCAGTTAGCTGTTTAAAAAATAGGAACAGCATGGATAGATCAGTTAGCGGTTAGACATAATCTTCAAACCATCTGTAGCATCAGGCTCTGAAAAATCTATGAGGCAAAGCAAAACGAAAGGTAAAGAAAGGTATGCGTGGCACAAAGAGAACAGTTGGCACTAACAGAGCCCAGTTGGAAACACTGGGATGGTAAGATTTCTCTTGGTTTTTCAATTCAGCATAAAACTACTTAGCTAAATAATTATAGTTCAAAGAGGATGTCTTTTTATTTTTTTCTCAAGTTAAACCTCAGTGACACGGGATGAAGGAAGCAGAGCAAAACTTGAAAACTTAGGCTAACCTACTGTTGCTCCTCATTGGATCTAAGGTTGGGAGACAATCCTAAGCCATCTGGCCAAAAGGAATGAAGAATAAGGTGATGCGAGAAACGCTGGTTACCAGGGACTTTTTTGGGAAAACGGCAACCTCTTTTGGAAGCCTAGAAGTCTACGGCTAATAAACCAGAACAATACATACTTTGCAATTTAAAGTCAGTTTAGTAACCATCAGGTTGGAAAACAGATAAAACCTATGGTAGGTTTTCTGCTTATCAGAAGAGATTCCCACTGACTGTGCGTACAACTTGTTCTCTGTCTATTAGGCACCAATGGATTTAGCTTGACTAGGGCTCTACAAATGTACCTGAAAGTATCATCGGTGTGCTGAACTTGCACAAAAGAATTTGAATGAGTCCAAAGTAACAGTAGACAAAAAAGCATGGTGCAAAGCAAAAGTACACTGTGAGGGGCAGAGCAGGCCGCCCAAAGGGAAAGACAGCCCTCAGTGCCTTACAAGGAATCCCTTTGATTGGAACTTTATGTACTATAAAATACAGGTGAGGTCAAGTGTGCAAAGGCAGACCTGCAGTTGCCACATGCGCTCAGCATCTACGTTCTAACATGTACCGCACATATCATGAGCATATAAAATCTCAACCTAAGGGGTATGTTTTTTACTGTTAAAATGTGGAAAGGGTAAGAATCAGCTGAAGCTTGAGCCTAGCTGTGTATGTGGGACCCTAATAAGTCCCTAGCTCCCCTAAGGCAGAAATTTGTAACTAACGGCTTCTTGGGCTTTTGGTGCGGATTGGCTGGAGAGTAGGGAAAGTACAACATGAACAAGCGGTTCTTGTTCCCTTTCCCAGGCCATATCAGGTATCAAGAACTTGTAGCTACCTGGGGGTCAGCTGGTATCCTGTAGAACCACTTATCTTGCAAAAAAAAAGTTAGATACTGACTCACCAGGGTACAAGGGAAGTGAAAGGAGCCCACGGGGCTTCACACATGGAGATAATGCAGTATGGCATCCTCACCTTACTTATCTTGCCTCAGACGATCTGATCTTATGACATGGGAAAGGAAGACTCTATTCAGAGTATGTGGGTAGACACACACTCCATAATTCTCTTGAAGAAGCTCCATAATTCTCTTGAAGAAGCTCCATAATAGTCTTGAAGAGATACAAAATATGAGTGCATTTTATTAAGGGACATAATGACCCTCACTATAGCAAAGAATTTTATCATGAGGTGTTGATGAATAATATAATTGTTAGCAAAAATGAGAAACATTATCTTTAAAAATAATACCAGGCAAGAGATTGAGGACTGTTTAAAATTCCCCTCCATTCCTGCAGTTCTCCTCTACCCAACCACCCCCCTACCCTACCCAGCCCCCTCACACACACAACACTGCAACCTATGATTTAAGGTTTCTGGACAGCAAGAATCTGAACTTTTGGGTAAAGGGAATAAAAAGAAAATGTTAAAGCTTTTTTAAAAAAGAGAAAGATCTGACTCTTATCACTATTGATGAGAGCATACATTGGAAGAGACTTTCTAGAGGTCAATTTGGCAGCATTTATAGAAATTTTTAATGTGCTTATTCTTTGACCCAATAATTCTACTTCTAAACTTCTAACCTAGAGGAATAGTTGCAGGTGTGCACAAAGGTATGGGCAATACTCATTTTGTATTGCTTATTAAGTAGAAAACTTGGATTCAAACTAAATATCTATCAATAGCATATTAAATTATAATAACCTCTCATGATACAATACTATGCAATGATTTAAGTGAATGAGAATGTGTATGTTTTGATATTTGACTCTCTCCAAAACATATTATTAAATAGAAAATAAATAAAAAAGAAATGTATGAAATGTATGCAATGTATTAAACAACACCGGAATGCCAGTGGGTTACATCTTGTCTAGTCAAGCAGTGGCTCTGCTTTGCTTGGTCTTTACTCTGGGACTAAGACTGACAAAACACGTTCATCAGGAATACTGCTGGTTATTGCAATGGAAAAGAAGGATGCCTTGGGCATGCTTCACATACCCCATAATTCACTGACCCAGGCAAGTCACATGGCCGTGCCCCAGTTCAACAGGACAGGGATGAAGCATCCCATAGGATGCACTGCAAGGGAAGGTGTCCAACAAACTTTGAACAGTAGTGCAGCACACAGCACAGTGTGATAAAAGTAGCTTCTGCTTCCTCCCTTTTCTACTTCTTACATATGTACATAACTGACCCCATCCAAACCCCAGCACTCTACCCCAACCACCAAATACTCCTTTCTCATCCCCTCCCTTTCCCCTCTCTTCTCCTTCTATTCCTCTTTCTCTCCCTTTCTTCATTTCTCTCTGTCTGTCTGTCTTTATTTCTTTATCTCTCAGCCTCTCTCTTTCTGTTCTTTCAGATGGATCCAGAAATTTAAAGGGCACCTTAAATAAACTTCTCTACTAAAACTCTTGTTTGCTACTTTGCACATGTGATAAACTAAGGATTTTGAGGTGAAGAGATTATTCTGAATTATTCAGGTGGACCCAGTAAAATCACAAGCGTTGTTTAAAAGAAAGAAGGAGGTGAGAGAGTCTGAGAAGGAGGTGTTAGGACTGAAGCAAGGCTCACAGTCAGATAGAGGTTTAAAGATGCTACACTGCTGATTTTGAAAATGGAGAAACAGGCCATGAGCTAAGGAATAGAGGCAGCCTCTGGGAACTAGAAAAGTCAAGAAACAAATCTCCCCTAGAGCCTCCAGAGGGAATGTGACATGGTGACACTTTGACTACTGTATTAGGGTTTGCCAGAGAAACAGAAACAATAGGATGACTGGAGAGATAGATGATAGACAGACAGACAGAAAGGCAGATGGGATTTATTAGGGGAATTGCCTCACAAAATTATACAGGCTGGAAAGTCCCACAATAGGCTGACTGCAAGCTGGAGCCCCTGGTCTGCAAATAGCTCAGTTCAAGTTCTGAGGCCTCAGAAGCAGGTAAGCTAATGGTGAAACTCTTCAGTCTGGTGCTAGAGGTCTAAGAACCCAGGGGGCTGCTCGTGTAAGACTGGAGTCCAAAAGCTAGAGAGCCTGGAGTTCTGATGTCCAAAGACAGGAGAAGAATGTATCCTAGCTCCAGAAGAGTGACAAAATCACCTATTTGTTTTATCAAAGGCCCCAGCTATTAGATGGTGCCTGCCCACATTGAGAGTGGATCTTCCCCTCTGGGTCCACTGATGCGCACACCAATCTCCTCTGGAAATACCCTCCCAGGCACACTCAGAAGTAATGTTTTACCAGTTCTCTAAGTATTCCTTAATACAGTTAAGTTGAAAACTAAAATTAACCATCATACCTAGTAAGATTAATTTCAGAATTCTGAGCTTCAGAGCTGTAAAATATACATTTGTGTTGTTTAAGCCATGAAATCTATGGCAATTTGTTACAGCAGCAACAGGAAACCAAAATACTTGGTTTGATAGGAGTAATTCAACTGTTAATAACAGAACTGGTTACAATGAATTAAAAACACAAGCAATTTCCCCCCTCATGTTAAAAACATCTGAAATTTGGTAGTTCAGGGTTTTACTGGTGCCTCCTCTAAGTTATCAGGGACCCAAGCACCTCTTAGCTTTGACTCTGCCTCCTGTGATTCTATATGACCTCAAGATGACCTGTTCAAGTCCAGCTACTGCATTCACATGTTAGAAAGCAGAAGAAAGAGAAGAAGACATGTTCATTCTCATAGTTTAAGAGATTTTCTGAAAGTCTCACACTATATGTCTGCTAGCAGAAAGGGGTCCTGATCCAGACCCCAAGAGAGGGTTCTTGGATGTTGTGCAAGAAATAATTTGGGATGAGTCCATAGAATAAAGTGAAAGCAAGTTTACTAAGAAAGCAAAAGAATAAAGAATGGCTACTCCATAGGGAGAGCAGAGTCATGGGCTGCTCAACTAAATATACTTATATCTTGATAATATGCTTAAAAGGGTATATTATCCATGAGTGTTCCAGGAAACAGGTGGTTAATTCCTGGAACTGAGATTTCCTTCCTTTTTTAGACCACATAGGGTAACATCGTGACATTGCCATGACATTTGTGAACTGTTATGGTACTGGGGGGAGTGTCTTTTAACATGCTAATACATTATAATTAGCTTATAATGAGCAGTGAAGACAACCAGAGGTCACTTTTGTTGCCATATTGGTTTTAGCAGGTTTGGGCCAGCTTTTTTTTTTTTTTTTTTTTTACAGCATCCTGTTTTATCAGCAGGGTCTGTGTGACCTGTATCTTGCACTGACATCCTGTCTCATTCTGTGACTAAGAATAACCTTCTGGGAGTAGGTCTCAGCCTTATTTTACTCAGCCCCTATTCATGAGGGAGTCACTCTTGTTCAAATGCCTCTGACATGTTCATGCCATCTCATTGGTCAGCTTGTAGGTATACGACTACATCTAATTTTGAGTTTAATATGCACTTTTCCAAGTGGATACATTGTCCAATGTCTGTGAACTGTACACTCATATTTTTATCCTCTACTTAGTATATCTGCTGGTTATCTAATAGGCGCTTATCTCACAAACAATATTACAAAACCAGACTCCTCTTTTTCCCTCCTAAACCAACTTCTTCCACAATCTTCTCCATCTCAAAAAATGACAAGCCTGTTATTACAGTAATCACTCCAGACTTGAAACCTTGGAAATGTCCTCGAATCCTTGCTTGCTCTATTAACTCACATCTAATCCTTCTGAAAATCTTGTCTGTACTACCTTCAAAATATATCCAGAAGGAAACTACTTCTAAGTACCTTTGCTGTTACTGCCCTTGCCTAAGCACATCCTTTCATGCCCAGATTATTCAAAAGCTTTCTGTCTGGGCCCTTTGCTTAGCCCTTACCCGTCTATAGTCAATTTCTACAATTAGTCAGACTGCCCCTTTTTAAAACAAAGCCAGACCATGATCCCTATTAGCCGAATGCTCTCAAGGGCTCCAGATTTCTGTAACAGTAATTACCGGTTGCCTTAATGGTCTGACAACCCACCCACCCCACTCCTCTGGTCTCATCCTCTGCAATTGCTTTCCTCTCTGGTCCAGCCACAGCATCTTCCTTGCTATTCCTCAGATATTCCAGTCACACACACACATCCTCATAACACACTTCCTAACCACTTTCAAATCTTCCTTCACATGTCATTTTTTCAGTAATGCTTTCCTTAACTATTCTACTTGAAAAACATTCTCTCCATCTCCAGAATTTCCTACCCCTCATGTCTAATTTGTTTTCCTTCACAGCTCTTATTAGCATCTGACATACTTTGTATTTTGCTAACTTATTTATCTAATTTGATGCTTCTAGTATAAAATGAGATACAAGTGAACAGAAGTTATTTGTTTAATTCCCTTGCATATCCTTGTATCTAGAACAGTGCCTGGATCCTTGTGGGCCATCATTTGTATGCATGAAAGGGGAAGATGTATATTGTGAGCCAACTAGCAATCTCTACCATAGAGTTGTATTCAGTTGATGTAGGCACATGGCCACATCAAGCCACAATTAACACCAGGAGTGTTATTTTTTTAAAATCTCTTCTGGTGATTTTTATATGCAATCATATTTGAGAGCCATTATTCAAAAGAATAAGGATTGTTTGGTTGCTTTCCATTCAACAATATCAATGTCTAGAAGAGTTTTTATTTCTCTCATCTTTGCATCTTTCTCTATAATGTAGAGAATCTTCAGGGTGGAAAAACCAATGAGATTATGGATAGAAGTTGGGGATGGAGGTAGAACCTGTTGAAAGATCTTTAAAGGAATGTCATTGGCTTAAATCAATACCAGCAAAGTATTTAGCTAAGGAAATTACGGGTTGTGACGACCTGTGATGACAGGCCATGATATTTCTGCTTCTACCTTTTCTTTTGTGGTAATTATCTTATATTTGAAGCAGGACCACCATTGCTTGGAAAACATGATGATCTGATTTTCATTTGCCCTAACTTATTTTTTTTAATCAAACCCCTGTTACTCTGTGTTTTTAAAATTTGTGTCGCAGAGAAAAGATTGAAGAAATAGTTTAGGAGAGTAAGAACTATGCTCTAGACATAGACTGCAGCCCATCTAGTCTGCTCTTCCACAACATGAGCTTTCTGTGTTGAAGAATTATATCTCTACGTGACTTCTTCTGAAAATGAGCTTTTTCTTATACTATCTTAAAGGCAACAGAGATGATTATCTATTGCAGCAGTCCCCAACTTTTATGAAACCAGGGGGCAGTTTTGTGAAAGCTAATTTTTCCACAGACTGGGGTGGGGTGATGGTGGTTTGGGGATGATTCAAGCACGTTGCATTTATTGCACACTTTATTTCTATTATTATTAAATTGTAATAATGAAATAATTATACAACTCAGTATAATGTAGAATCAGTGGGGGTCGTGAGCTTGTTTTTCTACCACAAGACAGTCCCATCTTGGGGTGATGGGAGACAGTGTTAAATCATCAGACATTAGATTCTCATAAGGAGCACACAACCTAGAGCCCTCAAATGCATTGTTGAAAGTAGGATTTGTGCTCCTCTGAGAACCTAAGGCTGCCACTGATCTGACAGGAGGCGGCGCTAAGGCAGTAATGTGAACGATGGGGAGCAGCTATAAACACAAATGAAGCTTTGCACGCTTGCCAGCCACTCACCTCCTGCTGTGTGGTCTGGTTCCTAAAAGGCCATGGAAGAGTGCCAGTCTGTGGCCCCAGGGATTGGGGACCCCGATCTATTGCACTGGAAGCACAATACAAGTCAATAGTAAAAAACTTTTTTCCTTAGTTTATTAAAATTTAATGTTTAAAACTCTTTTATGATTAATAGAGGGAAATAACAAATGTTTTTCTAGTTTGATGTTATTAAATATTGCCTGTTGGATAAAATTAAATTTCTTTGCTATGAGAAATGCATTCCTGTCATGTATAACTGTTATGAATTTCAGTCAACATATTCAGATAATACCATTTTGTTTTCTGATGATGATCTAATATGAACTCTCATCTTGCTGGTACAACATAAAAATTTAGTCTTAGTTATTTGGGGTTTCTACTTTTCTCAGGCTTCTAAATTTTGGAGCATTTACACTGTCCCCAAAGCATTTGGTCAGACGAATTCACAGGCTCCTCAGGTCTGCAGGTCACCTGTCCTAAAAGATACTTCCTAAAGTCACTGAAGTAATCCCACTGACTCCCAGCCCTGTTAAAACATGAAAATATCTGAGAAGCTGTCCATATAGCCTTTCTCCTAGACATACCACACCACACCACTAAACCTTTTGTGAGGTCTTAACACTGCTCCTGGAGCCTTCTGGGCTCAAATGTACATACAAGTTTCCTCCTTCCAGGTTTCTCTGATGTGTTGTCTCTGAATAACTCTCCTTCATCTGTCTTTTATGCAGGGCAGACAAATTTATTCTTTTGCTTGTTTCAAAGGCATCAAGCAAAATCTCTGTAATGGATTGACCCTTTTGGAAACCCTGAAGACACTGTTTTATTCTGCTTCTTGACATGTTGGTTTCTATTTCCTAAGGCAATGAACTCTCTATCTGCTTGAAGAGGACAAAGGGGAAAGGAGAAGTACAGGACAGAAAAACTTTCATTCTTCATCAATGCTATTTTGCTTCAAATGTAGACGGTAAAGCTTTCAAATGAAATATTTTTTTTGCATGATTTTGACTGGTAAAGTGCTTTACAGGACTGGTTTGGCATCTAAATATGGTTTACCCATATTTTAATTCCTCAGAAAGGTATTTTCATTGTATTTCATCTTAGTATTTTGAGTACTGAATAAATATTTATTGAATTGGAATCTAAAATTATTTCACATACTCTAAAGCCAAAAAGCAAAGAAGAAAAGATATAAGACTGAAAAATCCAGATGTGATAACAGATGTTTAAGTAAAATTTGTACTTAACTTTCAATCATTTAGTAGGTAAATATCTATATTATTCAATGATGAATTCAAATGGTCAGGGGAATGGTGTACTTTTCATGTCAACATACACTAGTCTGAGAAAACATAAAATTCTGTTTACTATGACTTAGCAAGATGGTTCACCATTTTCTAAATTGATTTGGTTCAGATATGTAGGGAAACAAGGATTCCATAGTGAAACAAGCTTAAGAAATGTTGCATATTATACCTTGGAAATCTGAAGCCTGTGTAGGAGAAAAGAAATCTTCCTCCTTCAGCCTCTGAAGGTTCACTGAAAATGAACTGACAAAAGACAGATTAATAGGAGAAAAAGACATATGAATTTATTTTAACATGGATAACATGAGGAAATTACAAAAGAATGATTACCCGATAACTCACTGAGGTCCAAATGCTTCTATACCCTTCTTTATAGGGGAAGGGGAGAGGGGGGGTATAAGAGTAATTACATTTTAGGGGGGAAAGAAAGGATCCAATGTTTAGACAATTGTTTGTAAATGATTATTTTGGGGAATTAAATGAGACCTAAGAATACACAAAAGTTTGGGCTCCAAGTGATGTGTTTAATTTTTAGTATCTCCTTCTGTGGTATGAATTTTAATCTTTTCTGGTTAATGACATTTCAAGAAAGGGTTTAAAGGCAACTGTGTTTCTCCTTGGTGTGTCTGGTTTCCAGGTAGATGATAAAGCTTCAGAGAAGAGCATCATCCAGTGATTTGGGAAAGAAAGAATTGACAAATAATGGCCAGGGTGGGAAAGAGGATCAAAGAGACCTTGAATCTGCTTCTTTAGTTTAACATGTCGAAGTGCCATATTTCAGGGTACCATTTTCTGAGCCCCTGCATTCCCAGAACTGAAACATCCCTAAAAGTTTTACACAACAAAAGTTGAGTTGTTGGCCATAGGAAGAAAAATCAATGTAGTAGCTGTGTGATAAGGTTCTTAATAAACAAGTCTCTCATTCCTAGGAATAATTGAGTCCAATTAAACAATCATGTCTCATTTTGGAAGATGGCATTGCAGATGAGTTCTCAAAGCTAGGTCTCTACATATAATGCAGTCAAATAGATCTTTAACAAGAGACATTTCTAAGAAACAGACAAAAAACAAAAGTTAATATCTGGACGAGTCTATAAGCTAGTTTCTTTAGAGTCTGAAGGGCAGCCAGTTGAGATTAGTGGCTTTCTGGTAGATTTTTTCTGGTTTGCATGTATAAGGTTTGCCCAAATGTAATCTGTTGAGATAATTTGTCCTTAAAGCCAATTTGACTACTTTCAGCATCAGGAAAAGGGAAGTTTAATTTTTGTGATTCCAAGTCAGAAGGACAAGAGAAAAAGAGAAATGAAAATGTTAGTTTGGTGATGCACAGTCAGGTATTAGAGGAAACCATAAGAAATAAAGAGCTAGTTCAAACTGCATATGAAGAATAAAATCTCAAAAACAATGAGCTGGAATCTAATAAGAGGTGTACAATAGGTTTGCTTGTGAAACATGACTGTTCTCTCTCCAGTCCTCCATTTCTACTAAAGATCAATTTACTTGCAAAATAAGTTTTAATCTTATTATAATTCACCTAATTATTTGCACAAAGTGCTTCAAAAATAGTGATTGCTCATAAGGCATTTTTTTTTTAAGTTGGTTTAGCTGAAATTTTTCACAAGGAATCAAAAATTTGACTTTTTAAAACAGCCCGTCAAAGTTAAGGAGCCAGGCCAAGGACAGTCATCAGACTGTGTCTAATACCTGTACAAGTTTGGTGAACACCTGTCTGCTTGAGGTCCCCAAAATTCTTGAGGTTCTTGGGCCTACCAAGAAGTGTCATTCTTTACCCACCTGTAAGGCAATTATGTGAACCATGTATTTAGCATATCAGGACAGTTTTTCAAGGAGATTTTTATCAACTCCATAAAAGTCAAACTCATTTCCTTAAAGGAGTCCCAACACTTCTGAGGAGTTCTACATAAAAGAAAACTGTTTTATTATTTCTCAAGCTTATTTGATTATAATGCTAGATATATTATATGTACATAATACTATATCTATTATAATATGTATCTGATTATGCAATATAACAGTAGAATTCTGATTTAAAATATTTGGGGTAATTCAATTTTAAGTTCATAGTATTTTGTTATCTTCTATTTCTTTTCTTAATTGTTCTTTAGTAACATCTTCTACCACAACGAATTTTTAAATGAAGAGACTGATAGTTAAATATTCAATGGATAAAGTGGTATACACTCCAGTACAATGTTGAAGAGGAGAAGCAAGAGCAAATAGCCTTCTTTTCCTGATCTTAGTGGGGAAAGACTTCAGTCTTATTTTACCATTAATTATAATAATAGCTCTGGGTTTTCATAAGGTTGATGAAGTTGCCTTCTCTTTTTAGGTTTTGGAGTGTTTTTGGTCATGAAGAAGTGAAGAATAATGTCAAATGCTTTGTGTGAATCTATTGAGATAATCACATGAATTTTGCCCTTTATTCCATTGATGGTATTATGTTTAATCTGATATGGTTTGGCTCTGTCCCCACCCAAATCTCATCTTGAATTTTCACATGTTGTGAGAGGGACCCAGTAAGAGGTAAGTGAATCATGGAGGCAGGTCTTTCCTGTGCTATTCTCACGATAGTAAATAAGTCTCATGACATTTGATGGTTTTAGAAAGGGAAGTTTCCCTGCACAAGCTCTCCCTTTGCCTGCTGCCATCCATGTAAGACATGACTTGTTCTTCCTTGCTTTCCACCATGACTTCCTCCTCAGTCACGTGGAGCTGTAAGTTCATTAAACCTCTTTCTTTTTTAAATTGCCCAGTCTTGGGTATGTCTTTATTAGCAATGTGAAAACAGACTAATATGTAATCAAATACATTGAGTATATTACATTGATTTATTTCTATATTTTGAACTACCACTGCATTTCTGAAATAAATCCTCCCTTGATCATAGTTGCAAAAGACTCTTAACTGGTCTGACTTCCTCCTGTCTTGAACTCCATCTGGCTATCCTACTGTTAGAGGTATCTTTGCGAAGTAAAACTCTGAGCTAGTCATATTCTTTGCTTAAACTTCTTTCATTTCTCTTTATTGCCTTTGATAAAATCCCAAACTCAGCAAGCCATTGGCTATTCCTACCAGGAACTCCAGTCTGATGACCCTCTGCTTCCACTCTCCAAACACTATGATCTACTTGGAATTCTTCATCTACACAAAGTTTGCTTCCATGTCCATACCTCTGTACATTTCCTCCTAGAATTGTTTTCACCATCTCTGTCCAGATAACTCTGAGTGATGCTGTCAAATCTGGTTTTAGGTGTATGGCCCTTCCACAAGCTATTTCTGACATTCATTCCCCCAATATAGACTAAATCCCTGTCCTAAGTACTTGTCAGTTCATTTGAATCATAATATTTACTGTGTCAAATTAAGATGATTTTTATATGTGGATAAAATTTGTTGATGTTTACTACCTGAATGTATTAATATGTAATGGATGAATGATTATACAGTATATTTTCAAGATTTATAAAATCCCCATATATTTATCATCAATTTCATTCCCTCCATGAAAATTCTCTGTGGCATTTACCACAATCCTAAGTGACTATTTGTGTGTAATATACTTAACATCAAATCTCCCATGAAGGAGATAGTGTTTTGTATCTTAGCACAGTGTCTTTATATAAGAACTTAGCACCGTGTCTTTATATAAGAAACCCTCAATAAATACTTGTTGAATGTACAAATGATCAAACGACCTACTAATGAAACATTCTAATCAAAATGTCCTATTAAAATATATCATACTTGAAGGAAGTAAAATATTAACCAATATCTTATCAGATTTTCCTGCACAGATTAGTTGGCCTCAGAAGAGTTGAAGTTTCAAAATCATTTAGTTTAACCTGAAACTGGAATAATCTAATTTTACATCATGCATTTGCTCTCCACATAGATAATGATTGTAACTTACTTCATGTCCTGTTCTAAGATATTTGTCTAAGATAACTTTTGATTGTATGATATAAGTATAATTACTGTCTTTGCCACCTTGAATATTTCTGATTAGTCTCGCTTTTGAGCATGGGGTAAGACTACACTTCTAGGCCTTAGAACCCATCTGGCCAATGAATTTGAATATAAGTGATGTGAGTCACTTCTAGATGAATACACTTGCTCAAACAAGACTTCCTGGGTTCTTTCTTCTCCAGCATAGCAACTGGCAACATCCAGATAGTGACTACTGTGTCCATGTAGGTCCTTGAGCAAGACTGAAATGAAGCTAATCCCTCAGCTGATCTGAGGTAAGCATGTAGTGTTAGCAAGAAACATCCTTTGTTTTTTATAAAATTTGTATGTGATGGTTTTTATTGTAGCAGAAACCAGATCCTCATGACAGATCAAATTATCACCTCCATTTAGAGACGAGGAAGCTGAGGTAGATAGTAGGCACTGATTTTGCTTCTGTCATATTACCAGTAAGCAGTAGAAGTGGGATTCCAATCAAGCGATCTGACCTCAGAATCTGCACTCTCACCCCTCTGCTGCACTCTTCTACATTGACATTAGCCATCTTCTGGCAGCAACACTTTTCCTCAGGCACACAGAAACACACAGCTGCATGCATTCAAAATGAGAGTGGATAATAATATAAAGAACCTGTTTAATAGGGCCAAACCTCAGAGAACCATTTTTCTCTCCTGATTGTGTACTCTGTCATTTTAATGGGACAATCATAGTTTCACAAATCATTTAGTTAAGACAATTTCTGGGATAATTACCTTGTCAGTTAAATTTAAAAATATTGAAATTAAGGTTGAAGTTGGAAAATTATTCACAGCTTTTGCTTTCTCCTTGTTTTATAAAACCACCAATAATATCTAGAAATACATGAAAACTCTGATACTGTAAACCTGAGATCAAATTAAGTATAATCAATTTTTCACAGTGGTTAAAAAGGCCCATGGAGAAAAGCATGTTTCAGCTGACTACAGAGTCACAGACTTATTATTATGATATAAAGTGACTTTAGTATATTTACCAAAGTAAATTATTCAATAAGTTAGAAAAAATCTTAATATTTTAAATGACTCTTTTTGATGCTTGTAGCATTAATTCACATAAAGTGTTTATAATTAAATACTAAGCGTTTTACCATAGAAACAAATGGCAAGAAAGGACATTAAACTGCTGGTATCCTTACTTTCCCTGCAGCAGAGCAACATAGCCTGTAAACCTTTAGGGAGAGCCTAGGGCTACAGGGTTAGATGCAGTAGCCATTAGCTACATGACCTTATTTAATGTAAATAAAATTTTTAAAAAACAAAAAACAAAAAACAGTTGCTCAGTCACCTTAGCCACATTTCAAGTGTGGCTCTCACATAGGAAGGCAGGCTATTTCAATACTACGTGAGTGAAAAGATAGGCGTGTGCCAGGAAGTCCAGAAGAGGGGAATTTTCCTTACCCTGTTCAGGGAAGTCATGTTAAGAGGTAATTTCTGATCTTAGCCTCAACAGTTCAGTAATGAGAAAGATAGGCAAATAAATGTGGGAAGGATATTCAAATCAGAGGAAACAGTACAAGTAATGATACAGACTTGAGAAATCCTTGATGTGTTTGTGAAATTAGAACCAGCTTAGTTTTGCCTGGGGGTAATGAGTGATGAAGCTGTCAAGGTCAACGGGGCCAGTCATTGAAGTCTTTCCTATGCAAAACCACTTGTGTTTCATTCTGTAAACTAAGCAGGAAGCATGAAGGTCTTGATGTAGGTGAATAGTAAGGTCAGATTTGCATTTTATAAAGTTCACTTGGCAGCAATGTAGAAGCTAGTTCCAAGTCTGCCATGACAATGGGATGGCCATGCCCTGAAGAAAGATGCCTCAAATGGGCAGAGCTAAGGGATGCAGAGAGTAGGTGGCGGATTAGAAAACTGCTTAGCAAGTAAAATGAGCGGGGCTTGTTCCAAGATTGGACACGGGTTAGGAAAAGGGAGACAGCTAGAATGTTTTCCTGGTTTTTATGATGCACCAGTGTTACCTAGTGACATAATTTGTTATAGGAGAAGACACATAGTTCCCATGATACGGGTAATCAAAAACGTCTTCCAATAAACACAAATCAATTTTTGATAAAAGAAATAGAAAATTATGTTTACAAAGTGATAAATAGCAAGTTTTCCCCAATGAATAAAAGTTAAGGATTGTCTGTAAGTCACACTTTCTTTTGTTGCCATATCCAGACTGTGGAGAAACTTCAGAAGTACCTTTTCTTTAAAACATATTTGTATCATGTCAGCAGGGAGAAGCATGTTACAGGATTTCTGTTGATTCTGAAGTAGCTAACATCTAAGGCCAGTGTCTTACTCCATCTGTGCTGCTATAACAAAATACTATAGACTAGGTGGTTATGATAGACATCTATTTCTCATCACTCCGATAGGCAGAAAGTCTGACATTAAGACACTGGCAGATTCAGTGTCTGGTGAGGGCCTACTTCATGATTCATCAGTGGCCATCTTTTCTTTGGGTCTTCCCATGGTGGAGGGTTGAAGTATCTCTCTTGGGTCTCCTTTATATGAGCATTTATCCCATTCATAGGGGCCCTGCCCTTATGACCTAATCACTTCCCAGGTACCCTACCATCTAGTACTGTCTCCTTGGGGGTGAGAATTTCAACATATGAATTGTGAAGGGGAATTTTTGGACTTTAACAACCCCAAAATAAATAAGTAAAGAACAGACTTGGATTTGGCAGTTTCTCATGTGCACATTTTAGTGATATAGATTGTTCACCTGTATTTCCAGCTCTTGGTTAAATATAGCTAGTCCTTGACTCTTCGTGATTTAATCAATAAGTATTTATTCAGTGGCTAATATGTTTAAAATAGTTTCAGTAAATACTAAGATTTAAAAACAGAAAGCTACTCCTAGAGTATCATTCTCAAAATAATTCCCAATGGTTATTCTTTTGTTAAAACCTCTTTTCATAGCAAACATTTTCAGAGCTATTAACAAATGATTCCATTGACTCTAAAGAAATGTTTACTGAATATCCACTATTACTAGATACAGTGTTAGAAATTAAGAACAAAGAAGAAATGAACCCTGCCCTTATTGATCTTAAGCAATAAAGTCATTCTTTTTGTTGTTGCTGTTTATAGAAAGTGATTTCTTTAAAGAGAGAGAGAGAGAAAAACAGGAGAGGGAGAAAGAAGGAAACAACTCTCACACTGAGTGAGAGAATCCAGAAAGATGGAATCCAGGAGAGGAAAACAGCTTCCACACTAAGTGGAAGGCAATAGAGGGAGATGGAGTTTAGGAGGGAAAGACAGGCATCCAAGAGAGAGTGTGGAAGGGGACCCCAGAGGGAAAATCCAGGAGAAAGAATTAAGGGAATCCAAACATGGAGTCCCAGTCATTCTAATATATGTTTACTTCCTCTTCCCTTCCCTGCCCTCTTCTGTTAGGTATAAAAATGCTTTCTGAAATAGACCAAAGGCAAGTAGTTGGAGAAGAAATTCATCCAAATAGTATCTGTATCATCAGTATCTTATTTTTAAAATAATGACTTGAATTATAGAAATAGATAATGGGTAGGGGAGTTTTTTTTGTTGTGGTTTCCTAAAAATAAATATAGTAAGTATCCTCTGCCGAAAGGTGAATTTTTAGTACACTTCATGATGTTTTGAAAAAGAAGGAAGCTATAGTGATTCATAAATCTTGGATGAGAGCAGAAAAGTTTTTGTCTTATTTTGGAGTCTTCTGTGAGATTTCCATATGACATCACTCACTTCAAAATGGAAAAAAGACATTTATGTTTCCCCATAAATGTACTTTGAATATCCTAGTTTTTACATCTTCATTTTTTTCCTCATTATGGCATTTCTTATAGCTGAGCATATGCAAGAAGTAGTGATATTTTTTGAATAATCTGGTAATTTTATTGTGGTGAATTTTATTTCAGTTATGTCTGGCAAATAAAATTCATTTATTATTTTCTTCAAAATACTACATTCATGTTGTTTTATATAACTGTCATTCGTGACACTTAACAGGAAGGAGTAACTTTCATATTTAGAAGTGAAAGCTATGAACAGTTGCAAAAGTTTAATACTTTTTCAGATTCTTCTATATTTTACTAAGAAAAAAATCACCAAATTTGGAAATAAGGCAAAAATGATGACTGCTTGACCTTTCAATGTCATATTAAGCATCATCTAAAACATTTTTTATCTTAAGGTTTATTATATTCTCTATAAGAATGTACCTATTATATTTTATATCTCCATAAAGTTATCTTATAGAAAACTTACCAGACACAAATGATCTTATGTCCAGAGTAGATATAAACAATTTCTATCAGTAAAGATAATTCAAAAGATTAGGATCATTATTTCACAGTAATATATAAACTATGTTGTATTTAACTTAGCAATCTAATTTCTGTATTCTTTCTTTTTGAATCTTGCCTCTTTTTTTGAACCAGCTTCGTTATATTGCTCGTTTCTTCATTAGTAAGTTAATTACAACTTTGCCATGAACTCATTATCCCTGTAAGAATTATATTGTTGCATTTATGTTGTTTTTGTGTGAGAATTATGTTTTTTCATTAGAGAGTTATGTTTCAACAGTTTAAAAATCAAATAATCTAGTTATTTTATTTACTACGCAAACCATTATGATGGTATACTATACATAAGGATACCATACATAAAGATGTAACCCCTAAGTAAGTTAATTTTTAGAAATGTTTATGGATAAGGCCAAGTTGATTTAGTCATCTTAGGAAATAGGAGATGAACAGATGCCTAGAAGATGCAGTACTCAATTCTTTGTACAGAAGTATCTGCACAGGACTCCTGAAGAGCCAGCATTGGCTCTTGAATTTACAGTAATATAGCATAGATTGTTCTGGTTGCCTGCTTTTATAAGCTCTGTATATTTATTTGCAAATGGCTGCTGGTTATATGAAAACTGATTTGGCACAATGCAAAGTAACACCATGTATTTATTTCTATTACTAACAAATAGATTTTAAAAAAAACATCTTTAGTGGGGAAAAGCATACTGTAAAAAAGGAAAATAAAGAATCTCTCTGATGGTTGATTGAATCCTAGATGTTCATTACCTGTACTTAAAATTTTGATGTTATGAAACATGTCGATAAAACTTTTTCAAGATTTCCATTACAATTGCCTCCTGAACAGAAGTCACCATGTTAAAACAGCCTATAAGATTGTGGCTTGTGTTGTTGTTGTTGTTGTTGTTATTTTTCATGTGTTCCTTCCAGACAAAAGAAATTTAAAACATAATCCAGAGTATTAATGCTTATAATATTATTGATTTTCATTTTATTAGCTCATCTTAAAATAATAACTTAAAATTATCATGAAAGGTGGTGTGTGCCAATAAGCAATACTCTTTCCTCTGGGTGTTTATACATGTAAGAAATATTACAATCTATTTCTGTATGACATCATATCCTATGAGTTTAAATATCAACAGAGCTTCATTTCCATCCTTGTCTTGAAAAAAAAAAAAAGTTTTGTTGACTATAAAACATTTTAGAGTTTGTTTTCGAGGTTCAATTGATTGGAGCAGGAAAACCAAATGGAGGAAGTTTTAGTGCCTTCATATTTGAGTACAGGTGGGTGGGCATAGCGTGAGAAGCAGACATTAAGGAGGGGCCTAGTGTGAAACACAAGCTCATCTTTCTAATCAATTATGGAAGGGATAATTTATCTGCCTTCAGTTTGTTAAGGTGAGTACATTTATTTGAATTAAAGGATATGCTCCTGAAAGTTGTGTTTGTACCAAACTTTAATTTAATGAAGTAATGTTTAAAATGCTCCCCAAAATGGTACATCATCAAGAATCCAATGTCTTCAAAAGCAAATAACAACCCATTTCTTCTTGGACTCTAAACTTCTAGTGAGATAACAGTACTTGAAAGAAATTAGATGACTCAGGCCACAAAGGCATTAAGTGAGAAAAGCTTCCCTATGCTTTTGCTGGGGACAATGGTAACACCAAAGTTAAAGCTTCACTGTTATTTTTAGATATGAAACTGTCAGGGAAATCATCACCAGCTGGCAGCAGTTCTGAAAAACAGATTTTTTTCTCTGCTTTTGAAAATACTAAAGTACCAATTGCTGTCATGGGCCAGTGATGTAGGAATAACAGACAATGTACTTTAATTGTGTTTTTCAGTTATGATAAACATTTGCCATTGATGATGAGGTGACTTACCTTAACTTCATATTTTCATGCATGCAGAAAGTATGATTGCTGAGTTACAATTTAAGGATTAATACATGATAGGAAAAACTACAGGAATTTCATTCTCTAAAAATTCTGTGAGTCATTGAGGTTCACTTGAAATAGGCTTTCAAGTTTTGATTTTACCTTTATTAGATATCTTTAGCACCTTCTTAGAAGTTACTACAACCCATAACATAACAAAGCCTTTCCACTAAATATATTAGCTCATTTTTGAAAGTATCACTGGTAATAATAGATGTATTTCTCCAATAATTCCAATAGAATTATATTAAGAAAATGGGAAGATTTTCTGTCAAGAGGACTAAAATATATAATGAATTTTAATGTGACAACTAAAGGTTCAGAAAATACCACCAAATGAGAAAACATTTATAATAAAGCAACCTTGTAACTTCATTGACTATACATCTGTGAAAACATCAAGAGTAGGTACCAAAAATTTAACTTTCTTTTGTGTATTCTATTGCTCTTGCCCAGTTCTGAGTCCAGAATCAGTACTCAACAGACATGAATAAACTAACTCAAAAAACCAACCACAAGGAACATACAGTAAAAACCTGCATTTTATCAAGTGCATCTTCAGCAATTCATGATATTAAGAGCAACTGGGAATACTGTACTTCCTGTGGTGGTCTTTATTAGCACAACAAAAGTTCATGCTCTTTTTAAAAATATAAGAAAATCATAATTAATATGTTGAATTAACTAAACAAAATGAATAGTTGGGGCAGATTTTTATAGAAGCAATTTTTTTTTTTTTTTATATGGAGTTTCAATCTTGTTGCCCAGTCTGGAGTGCAATGGCGCAGTCTCAGCTCACCGTAACCTCTGCCTCCTGGGTTCAAGCGATTCTCCTGCCTCAGCCTCCCAAGTAGCTGGGATTACAGGTATGTGCCACCATGCCCAGCTAATTTTGTATTTTTAGTAGAGATAGAGTTTCGTCATGTTGATCAGGGTGGTTTGAACTCCTGACCTCAGATGATCCACCTACCTCGGCCTCCCAGAGTGCTGGGATTATAGGCATGAACCACCATGCCTGGCCTAGAAGTAATTTTTAAAGTGAGATTCCAATACCAGCTTCAGTCAAGTGGAAGTTTTTCAACTTTATCCAAATATTCAAATGCCAATGGATATAAACAAACAGTATTGACTTATTTATTGTGTAAATTGCCTAAGTTCCTAATGGAATATTTGGAGTTTTAAATAGAGTAATAAACAGAATAGTAGTGGCACAATAAAAAAATATTTTAGCACAAAAACAGCTTTTGGAGATCCCACCATTACATTTATGCATGTACCAACATCCCTGTCCATGCAGTCTGCTTTGGCAATTTTGAATATGAACGTGAATTATTCATTTATTTTCTAAAGTCATCTTCTGCATTTGGGTATTAGATCCTATCTTCTTTTACCTGTTCACCTATTAAAGAGCTATTTCCAGCTATTTCAACCTCTCTCTTCTATTAGATTCATATAGTCCTCCCTACGGCATCATCCTGCTTAGCAAAGAAACATGTTCTTATTTCACTCATACTAAATGAAAACAATAACAAGAGCTTTCTATTAATTCAACATCTCTTGCCAGTTATTACCTCTTTTTTTCTGGTCCCCTTTATAGCAAAGCTCCCCCAAATGTTTTCATACACAGTTCTCCAATTATTTCTTCCTATTCTCTCCTAAATTTATTCTATCAGGCTCTCATGCCCATTTCTTCACCAAAACGACTCTCATCAGTATCACTACTGACCAGGGCCAGCTTCAGGGTCATGCAATACTCTCCCTAGTTTACCCTACCCTCTGTAATTGCACAGGGGCCATTCCTTACAATGACTCTGAGTTTTGTTGAATGTTCTTTCATCATCTTGATATTCTTCATTCTTGAACAAGGAGCCTTCGAATTTTCATTTTGCTATGGGCCCCACAAATTATATAGCTCCCTTTTCATATCAGTGACCTTCATGTTGCTAAAGCCAGTGGTCCATCCACTACATGTATTTGCTATGGTTTGTATATTTGTCCCCTTAAAACTTCATGTTGAAATTTGATCCCCAAACATTGGTGGTAGGCCTGACGGGAAATGATTGAATTATGGGGGTGGGTCCCCCATGAACAGATTAATGCCCTCCTTTGAGGGTGAGTGAGTTCTTACTTCATTAATTCCTACAAGAGGACATTGTTAGAACGAGCCTGGTACCTGCCCCCTCCCTCTCTTGCTTTCTCTCCTGGCATGTGATAGCTGTACACATTGGGCTCCCCTTTGCCAATTGCCATGAGTGGAAGCAGGCTTAGGCCCTCACCAGAAGCTGAGCAGATGCCAGCACCATGCTTCTTGTACATCTTGCAGAATTATGAGCGAAATAAACCTCTTCCCTTTATAAGTTACTCAGTCTCAGATAATCTTTCACAGCAACACAAAACAGACTAAAACATTATCATACTTGACTTATCAATAGCATATTATAAGGTGAATTACTCCCTCCTTCTTGATATATTTCTGTTTACTTGGCTTCTAATATACTTTACTCCTTTTTCTTTCTATCTCAGAGACTCCCTTTTGGTTTTTTGTGTCTCCTGGTTTCCCAGATTTATAAATTTGGACCCAATTTTTTCTTCTATTCACTTTGCTAGATGAGCTCAGCCAATCTCACAGTTCTAAATACCATCTATATGCTAATGATCATCTAACTCCCAACACCCTCCTCAGCTCCAACAGTCTACTTGACCTTTCTATTTGGATCTTAAGTGTAGCATGACCAAAATGTAACTCCCTTTCTTTCCTGTACCAAATCTGATCTACCAGTAATCTTCCCCAGTGTTTATGGCAGATATTCTTCCAGTTGCTCAGGCTAGACATCTTGGAAAAATACTTGACCCTTCTCTTTCTTTCGTATCCCACATCCAAGCAATCTAGTTTGTTCTACCTTCAAAATGTTATCTGAAATTTAAATTACTTTCTGTACTTCTTACCTCTTATGGAGATTACTGAATTGGCCTCCTCCCTGGTCTTCTGACTTCTATCCTTGTCTCCTTACGATTCATGATTTACTTTAAGCATGGTAGGGAATGGTCCCATTAAAACATAAATCACATAACACTCCTGTGCTCAAACACTAAATTACTTCCCTATTTCTGACAGAATAAAATCTGTAGTCTCTAAGGTGGCCTACAGTGTTCTAAATGGTCTGACTTCTTCCCACCTTGTCTTTGTGTGCATTTTAAAATACTTTTTCTTTCCTTTATTGGCCTTCTTGATATTCTTCCAAATTACTAGATACACTCTTTCACTTTAGGGTCTATCCTCTTTGTTCCCTCTTTTAAATTTTAGCTCAAATGAAACCTACTGTTTGGCCTGTTGAATATAGTTCCATCCACCCCACTTTGCCTTAATGCTAATCCAGAACACTTATCACTCTCTAACGTGTACTGTTATTAATATATTTGCTTACTTTGTATGTATGTTTATTGTCTGACTTTCTTCCATATAGACATGGGTGTGGGAGTGTTTTCTCTCATCGATCTATCCCAAATGTCTGAACTAGAGCCCAGTACATAGTAAATACTCAATTAAAATTTGTTGACCAAATTGATATTGCTTAATGAAGCCTGGGTTTGTACTACATAGTATAATCAATGAATAACAAAATGACAGCAATGCTGATTTTACTAGAGGAAAAAATCATCAAGGTAATTGTAAAAAAAATATAATTATAGAAAATATACCATCATGATAACAACTCAAGATTTGCAAAACCACTGCTATATATATATGAATATATATATTATTTTAAGAATACATCAATTGCATTAAGTAGTACCTACTAGGTAGAAAGAAAATATCTAAGTGCTGAAGAAAATACCATCAGTTCTATATTATATTAACTTTAAAAACTAGTGTGTAATCATGGTGATGGCAGACATTGCTTTCATATCAGAGGTGCCACACATTCTGAGAAAAAGTCTTTGGTGTATTCATGGGTTTGTGTTCATAAATACTCCTGAGAAACTGCTTACAGTTTAGTGCTTGTGTAGTTTTAACTTGGAAATTGACTTTCTATTTATGGAAATAACTTAAGCAATTTCTATTATATTTGTTAATGTTTTCTGTTTGTTTTTATTAAGCAGTAAGTTGGGAGAAGAACCAGCTGTTGATTCATGTAAGTATTTTATATAAATACTACATTTATGAAAGATGGTCTTAGGACTACTGACATCCTGAATCTGTTAGATAACAGTATTATAAAACTAGAAATAAGATTTCATTATAAAATTTCTTATTTTGTATACAAATTGTTTTTTAATTCATTAATATGATCAACTGTGACATGAAAAATTTCCTTCCTTCTATTGTTCTACTTTATTTTCTACCCCTGGTATTTTCACTCTAAAATATGACATGGAGAGGACTATAAAGTCATCTTGGACATGATCAAACATTGACTCCAGCTACTTTTAATAGTTTTTGACAGTTTTTGTTCATGAAAGGGTAAATTTGTTCATGTCAGTATGTTTTAAAAACAACACAACTGGACTTGGGGTTACAAAGATGAAGAATAAAAGTACAGAGTAATTTGCAGTATGCTGAAAAAATAGGGTTTATTTCTCTTCTGTGCCAGTGTTCTTAGTCTTGAGCAATTTGGCTCGGAAGGAATCAGACAGGTGCAACAGCCGTGATTCTGTTGGGCTTCCTAGTAGAACTGAAGATAGACTGGGACCCCAGACAAAACCCAGAGGAAAAGCAACTAACCTCAGCCCTTGCCCAGTTTCCTCCCTGCCAGTTATCAGAGTTCACTATTGTTCAAGCTCCTGGGGTCAGACTATGGCAATCTACCAGTGGAATTTATTCTCAACAAGTGTTTTGTTTGGCTTGCAGTATCGAAAAAAAAAAAAAAAAGTAAGCAACTGACATGTAAAACTTAGGAGATTTTATAGAAAATTCCCTTTGTCCAGTTTTTATTAAAAACTGAAAAACTGGCAAACCCAAGTAAGCATTCTCCCTCAGCAATATGCTTAGGGTTGAAGAAAGACTACTAATTTTATTTTGTACAATTGGAATTACCTGGCATTTATTTGACAAGTAATTGCCACATTCTCATTTAGAAACCAGATTTAAAATACACACAAACTGAGGATGCAGCAAACTACCATGGCATGTGTATACCTATATAACAATCCTGCACGATCTGCACATGTACCCCAAGCTACTCGGGAGGCTGAGGCAGGCGAATCACTTGAACCGGGGAGGCAGAGGTTGCAGTGAGCCGAGATCGAGCCACTGCACTCCAGCCTGGCCACAGAGCAAGACTCCATATCAAAAAAAAAAAAAAGAAAAAAATAATAATAATTTTTTAAAAAATAGCGAAAAAAAAGAAAATGAATGGGAATTATTAGAAGGAGATAGGGGTTTGGCTTTGGTTAAAATCGGACGAGACAACTGAAACAACAGAGAAAGACTACCTTTCTACTTGTGGAATGAGCTCTCTAGTTCCCAAAATCTCTTCCCAGCTGGCTGCATCCATGAAGACTACTTGCCTATTCCTTTGTGTACTTGTATGTTTCTTTTCTGGACCCCTGCTCTGTCTGCACAGAGATGGGAACCCAGAGGTGATAGCAGGGTGAGGAAGCTAACTCACTTTTCTCTCCTCAGATAAGGGTAAATAGCTGATGGCTACATGTTCCTCCTCTAATGGGATTCTGACAGTCCTGGGTGAGAACATGTGAATTCTTTATCTGAAGGGTGGTGCTTGATGCAAGAATCAAGTTCTGCATAGGAAGAGGAGTCACATTAAATGTTATTATTACAGTCTTATCTAGAGAACATTGCCTCCAGCTGCAAAGCAAGGGTATTCCCATTATGAAAGCCTCTCAAAGACTCTACTATTTTCAAAACAGGGAAAGTAAAAGGGAGAAAAAGAAAAAAAAAACTAATTAGAAGGACCTGTTCCTTAATTTGCACTCCCAAAAATAAGAAATGAGGATTGTGTAATAAGGGAAGATACTAATGATTTTGAAAATTTCCAAACAAATCTTCTGAAGCAATCAATTATTTATATACTTTGTGTTTTTTCTTTCTGTGTTCTTCCTTCTGGTAAAAAATATGCAGGTGAGTCTTCCCAACATCCTTTCCTAACTGAATCTCTCTCTTCTGCCTCATTTTTCTTTGAAAGTCATCTTTCAGGGAACTTGCTCTGATTAATTCGATTTTAACCAAACAAACAAGATATTTGATATATTAATTTAAACTTTTTGAGATGATCGATTAGGATCTTTGCATCATATTCATGTAAGTATACTGAATTCAAAGTTAAACTTCATAAGCAGGAGTTTTTACATATTGTAACATAATCATTACCCAATACTCAACACTCAATATTTGGTACTCAATAAATGTTTTTGAAATAAACACAATTTTTATTGTTAATCTTTCTGAAGAAACTAATATATATCTTTTTACACAAAATCTATCAATAAGAGATTGATTGGTTAAAGAAAAAAAAGCAAAGCAAAACAAGTTGAGAGAATTCAGGCTTTATCAATATGAGTAATAATTTTTTAGAATGGTGATTTGATTTCACCATCTCAATTCAGCAGAGCCTGTATATATTTATTACAATGATCTGTATTTCCTATTGCTAGATGGATGAAAGTGAATCCATATAAACCATACCAACGCCGTTATGTGTAACTGGTGGTAAAACTTTATTATTCAAGTTTAGATGTAACAGACATCTTTGCTGCCTGAAGATTGTTTGCATAAGAAATACACCAAGAACATGTTTGTGAGTAGAAATGAACATGCACTATGAAAACAAAATAAAATAAAACGAAAAAATTTCATGTGTTGTAAGAACAGAACTATTATAGCCAACATTCTAATATTCAAATCAGGACTACAGATTGAATTCTTTTTCTTAGCAACATGAAATCATTCCACATGAAAGACATTTTCTGCTGGTGAATATTGCTGTAAGTTAATTTTACATTGGCATTTTGAGATGCTCCCCCCCACATGTCTCCCCCCAAAATTTCCATGAGGTTGTCAAATAGTCCACCCTAAGGAATTTGGCATTTATTATTGTGATATTTGCCTTATTGGTAGCCATTAAGAAACTATGGCTTTATCAGCCTAGTAATAGTTTTGCGTCTTCATAGTCAACACTATTGGCTGCCTAGTTGATATTTACAGCTCTTCTTTAAGAAAAATGATCCCAACCTTTCTTGGCCCTTGGGAACTGACAGTTTATATAATCCCCTTGGCCACATAATAATACTTGGCACTCCTATGGTGCCTTTAACCAAGGATCTCAAAGTGCTTTACAAACAAATACTACATTACCATTATTATTATTAATAATATTATTATTAATATATTTTTTTTCCATTTTACAGCTGAGGAACCTGAGGCACAAAAAGAAAAAGTGATATGCTGCAGTCCATATGTGAAACAAACAACCAGGGGAAAACCAGAATTGAGTTTTGGGACTCTATTGTCTAGAAGGACCATTTTCTCTGATAAAGGCTAAACATTATTTCCATGGTAAAGTTATTCTTGGTTTTCTCTGGTGCCGGACAGAGTGAGGCTTACAGCTCTCCCTTTCCTTTCAAGAGAACACATGAACGTACATTATCTAGTTTCCATGTGTGGATTACTCTTCAATTTCACGTTTTCTTCATCCCTAACCTGACATACTTCTGCCCTAGCATATTTCAGAAGTTCTAATTACTGCAATTAACTGGGATGCTTTCTAAGCAACTGTGTCACTTTCAGGAACACGTGAGTCCACCGTCTATGAAACAGTATTGAAAAATCAAAAGTAAGTGCTCTGAAAAGAAGCCATGCCTCTGCCCTTGGCCAAGTCTTTCTTTGGGAAAATAACACTGCCCTAAAAGTCCCGATGGGTGTCCTTCTATCTTCTTATTTGCCTGCCGATAGAATTCCACCTAACAGTACCTACCTTTGGTTAGAATATTTAGTTTTATACTCAGATTGCATTTCAATTCCTCAATTTTCTCCTGTACGTTGGATAGTCAGCAAGCTTTCACCTTGCTGGCTCACCAAAGATGCCTTAAGTGTTTGTTTTTTGTCGTTGTTGTTTTTTGCCCAATACAGAAACAGTAACTAAAGTTGAGCTCCTCTCAACTTTAGGCGAAAGGCTGGCATACAGCACAGAAGCAGACCACCAGCTTCTTTACTCCACATTTCCACCACTGGATGGCAGATATTCCCCCTCTAGGAATGCATTAATTTTATTTACTAACAGGCAGCAGTTCACAGGTCTCAGGACCGGTCACTTTTTGATGTTTTGCAGCCACACAGCAGGAGGCTAATAATTATTTTAATAGCTATACTGAGACTTTTCAGTTTATTAAGAAAAATGTATTTCCTCAGGCATTTTAAAATATATATACATTTAATATTTTTGGAGCTGTATTTGCATTGGATCATAATAGATTATGTGCACATGTGCAATTATAAACATAATGTGCTACCACAGGCTTCAACAAAGAGCTGTTAAAGATATTTTTTTCCCTTCTCATTAATATTACCTTAGAAAAGAATCCCCATGCTTGTTTTCTAAAAATCTACCTTTACTAAAACAGAACAGTTTAGAACAGAACATCACTATCTTAAAAGCTGATTTTAAAAAAAATCTCAATATGTCATGTAGAGAGAATTGGGCATACTCTTTTCCTTTTGAACTAGAGAGTTATCTATTAGAGCTTCATCCTTTTCTCATATACTTGGATTCATGTAGTGTCTCTCTCAATCCACAACGTTCTGAGGTGGGTTGGCTCTTTATGATTTTTTTATCCCAAACAACAGAATGAATACAGAGGTAAGTGATGAGAGAAAGAATGAGAAAAGGAAGAGTGAGAATGCATGAGCTGGTCTTGGCCTAAAGTTTGATCCAAAGTTCTATTTAGGATATAGAGAAATAATTTTAAAAGATTTTCAGTTTTTTAATGGCATACAATTTTAACTGTCACATCTTTTTCATCACAGGAGAAGCCTTTTCCAAGAGAGAAAATTCCTAAATCATCGTGAAATTCCTCATTAATAAAAGGGTCCGTACCATAGCACATTTTAAAATTACAATTTAAGATAAAATAATTCAGAAATATTAAATTAAAAAAAATAAATTTAATAATATATTTTGAGAGATGGAATAAAGGCTTTAATAAGTCAAAAAATAAGGAGTATTTAGTGTTATAATAAATTTTTGTCTCTTTTAAAAAAAGCCCAACCTCTTCTCCACCAAAATATGTATAATAATGAAAGCAAAAATGAAAATAAAATTATCAATAATAAAGAAGTATGGAATAAGATCTATTGTGTCAATGCTATCCAAAAATATTCTACTTAAAAGTAGACTGACCATAAATATTCCAAGAATAGTGACAGCTATTTTCCAAGGCTAGTCATTACTACTATGTCTGTCTGAGAAAAAAAAATTGAATGAAAATAAAAAGGCATACATGCCAAAAATAAAAAACCTATTTGTGTCCCACACACTGGAGAAATTGCTTAATGAGTAATTTTGTCCCAAAATTAATACTTGTCATATTGCCCAAGTTAACCAAACTTCTGGTGTTTTGCTGATTTAAGCAGTCCACATAGTTAATGTTGCTTGAGGATTGCCATGATGCATTTTGTTACTCTTTTTACTAAGAAAATTAAATATTGTGATTTGGGGAATCTCCTCTCTTTTTTAGATCTTTAATTGTCACCTCTCAAGTCTGGCTATATATTTTGAGATCTATCCATCAAAATTCCTAAGGAAGATAAATTACATCACATAATTTGAATGTCAAAGCTCCTCATTCCACTTCTTTATTTCAGTTTATGTGAATATTAGAGCTATGCGACAGGTGAGATCAGAATAAGGCCCGTTAACAATGAAACTGAAGCAGAGGACTTAGTCCTGATTTCTGTCTCTTGCTTTCTCATTTCTCTTTTTTTAATATGCAAACAAAAAATGCAAGAATGAAAATGACAACACAACATCAGAAAGACATTTTTTAACTTCATTCGCTACAACAGTCACGAACTGGTTGAACTCTACCTGCCATCCAACTTTAAGAAATGAAGACCCGGCACTGTGAAAAAGAAACAAAACCCAAACGAAACAAAACGATACAAAGCAACTGCGAATTAATGTAAAAATGGAGTGCAAATGCAACTACAGAATGCAATAAAAACATCAGCGTTGCAGATTCCAGCAACACTTATCAAAATAATTTCTGAAATGTTTCATATGAAACATAGACAAAGCAATAAAAAGAGGATATATGTTTATCATCTTAAGCATAACAATGTGAGTTAAGAGCTTAAAAATAAAAAAAAAAAAGTACTTGGAATGAATAGTGCTACCCTTTTTTCCTAAGTAGGCATAAAAATATTTTCACTTCCTCCTTGTTTTCCATACCATTATAGCAAGAACTTTCATTTGTTTCATGTTACCGTTTAAAACTTTAATGCACACACACACACACAAAAGGATATCTACTGCAATAGAAATAGTTGCTTCATTACCTTGTTTGCTACATTTGCAAATGTAAACAGCTAGGCAGAGCCAGAACTGACTCTAATGCATGATGGAATATCTTTGTTGCATACGTACACTGTAGAAAATAATTATTCAATATGTCAGGCACCATTATTTGAAATGTAATACATTAATATTTACTAGAAAAATAAGTTTTTTTTTTTCCTATTTGTTCTCCCAACTTCTTTAATGAAATAAGTTAATCTGACAGTGCATCCAGTAGCTTGTAATATCTTCTACATCTCCGTGGCAAAAAATAAACTACTGGTTGGGACAATATAATGCAAATTATTAAAGTCAGTCCTTGTACATACATCCTTGTAGCAAGCATTGAGGCTCGACTAACAGCACCTTTAACCAATTATTTAATGTTCAGTTATTTAGCCCTATTTCCCTGAGCAGTTATGCTGAGGAGCTTTCCCTTCATGGATAGTTTTACAAAGCCTTAAGTATTAAAAGTACTATGAGGACATACTACTAATAATCCTATTTAATGCTACTTAACTAAACCTGTATACATTTAATGAAGGGATTGACTGGTACATAAACCAACTGTCAGTCTGTGGTAACATAACCTTAGACACTGCCTGACCACAAAGTTTGGAAATTGTATTTAACCAAAAGAAAATAAATAAATACAGCAGGTTACCTTGTGAAGAAATGCCATGTGTTCTAAACAAATTAAACCCATGGTCTGACATTTGTATCCATCTATGGTTTTGAATTCAGGGGATTCCTTTAGTTATAATGTGCCAAGTGAGATTAGTAAACCAACAGGAAGCTTAGAAAAAGCAAATCCATACTGGTTCATTATACACAAGAAAGAAATACCTGGCTAAAATGAAATTACTACAGAAGCATCGAGGACATTGTTTTTTAAAATGGATATATGTGTGAACAAAATGAACCTAAACTGCAAACAAAAGGACTACTGAGTATTTGAACATCTAAAGGACAAAAATATCAGAGAGGGTGTGCATGTGTATGTACAGGCAGGGCTGGCTAAAAACAGTGTGCCACCATCTGTCACGTTTCTTGCTGTACTCTAACCAAGCCTAATCACAGCTCGCATTTCTAGGTCAAAATCTGAAATATGGCCAATGAGAGGAGACCAAATTGAGAAGGCACCATTTTTCTTTCATTGCCCTGGACCTTCAATTTCTCCTCCTCTGCCTAGGGTTTCATGATACTTATAAAGTTAGGAAAAACAATTTATTGTTTTTGGAACAAATGGTCCAATGGCCAGCCCAATACTGCTTTAGTATCATAATATGTAAACCCTTTCACATTCTAGACAGTTTTGGTCTCTTACTTTACAAACATATTAATTCTAGTCTGGTGATATCTCTTACGGATTATTTCCCCAGTACATATTGGCCAAGGTGGTTTTGACTTAATAGGCTTTAAAATGTGATTGTTTACCATCTTCCATTCTTTCTCACTGACCATTTATCTCACTTTTTCATCTTGGTAACCTACTCATCAAAAGAAAGAATAATAAAAGAAGGGAATTTCATGTTGGATAAGGCAGGCTCTAGGAAGTAATTTTTTTTTAATAGGTCTTCATAAGACATTACAAGCTATTGAATTTCCATCAAGAAAACCTATTTCTATTTAATTGTGCTAAGTGCTAAGGTTTTACTCTTTAGGTTTTCCATTTTTTTCCACTTGTGCATTGTTCCTATGCAGGCCCCTCTGGATATGTGTTGTGAAGTCATATTTGTCCGTGCAAAGATGTTGGCATATGCTGCACTGGAAAGGTCCACTGTCACCATGGCAACTCATATGCAAAGCATACATCACTTCATCCAGAAAGACAATGCCACAGTGCACACATTTTGTTGAAAGTTCATCTTGAGTACTTCTATCAACTTTCTCTGTTTTTACTACATTCAAGGGACCTTCATTTTTTACATTTGGCGGTGCCTTCGTTTTCTCCTTGGAGGCACCGTTTGCAGTTGGCCCAGGTCTGGAATGCTTGATCGCCAAATCTAGAGGAATGTCATTGTCTGATCCAACAGCTGGAAAATGAGGAGGCAGATTGAAGGTGGGATAAGGCACATAGTTTTGGCAAGGATTTGGTAGGCCAGGCACGTGACTCAAGTAGTGCGGATTCCCAGGAACGGAGAGCTTATATTTACTCCAGAACCGCAGCCAATCAGCTTCACTCTGGAAGTCATTATGTACAAAGGGAAGTCCAAAAAGTGGGTACTGGTACTTTTCAATAGGGCTGCCTGGTGGTGAATAATTTGGGTGTTTCGCAGGTCTCATGTACTTTTCTATAGGACTGCCTCTCTCAGAACTTCCTTTCCCTTCAGATACAGATGAACTATTTCCTGGATCTCCAGTACTTTCCTGAGGACTTTTTATCTGAATGTGCAAAGGTTGCATCCTTTTGTGAATATCCAGAGTTTGGCTGACCAGGACTGGCTGTTGAGCAGAATGGCTTTTAGTCAATGAACCCTGGGCTTCATATTTACTTAGGCTTGGGAGTGGAATTTCTCTCTGGTGACTTTCAGTTAGATGATCTTCTGACCTCCTCTCTAACGGGCTTCCATTGACTTGCTCCTCACTGCTGCCCCTCTGCTGTTTGTTGAGCTGCTCAGCCTGAAGTGCCTCTGGGTTAAGGCGCTTTCTTGTTCTTCTCCTAATAATCTGCTCACCGTTGTTTTGTTTAATGATGTTTAAAGGCCTGGGAGTCTGCAGAGGACACACACAATACATAAAAGGAAAACATTAAAAAATACATTAAAATGCATTAAAAATTCCTCACAAATATAAACCATGCTTAAGTTCAAAGCGGGGATAGGCTTTATGCCGTAGGTTTATTAAATCTCCTCCTTTTGCCCTAAGCAGGAACCAAGGAAGTAACCAAAGTGCACTATTTTAGCCTAATTAAATCATGTCCATCTTTGCAGGGGGGACTGAAAACTTTAATCTATTTGAAAACAGCCTTTCCAAATGAAACAGATTTTGAGATTGCATCATTTAGTGATGAAACTGTGTAGAAAGTTACTTGAAGAAATGTGATTTTCCTGAATTTTTTTTTCAATTTTTGAGTTGTGCACTAAAATGCCAACATATAATAGTAACACAAGAGATACAGATTGATGATAAGGGTGGAAAAATTACACATTGCTATAGGCCGAATACGTTTATACACTGAAGCTCTAAACCACAGTGTGACTGTATTTGGAGACAGGGTCCTTAGTAGGAAATTAAAGTTAAATGAGGTTGTAAGGGTGGGGCCCTAATCCAATAAGACTGTGGCCTTATGAGAAGAGGAAGAGAAAGAGATCTCTCTCCACTATGTGAGGGCACAGATAGAAGATGGCTTAGTCAAGAAGAGAGCCCTCTTCAGAATCCAAGTATGCTGGAACCCGATCTCAGATTTCTAGCCTTCAGAATGTGAAAACGTAAATTTCAATTGTTTAAAGCCACCCAGTTTATGCATTTTGTTATGGCAACCTAAGCAACTAATACATGCATGGTTCTAAATAATAGCAAATATGAATATAAAATATTTATATCAGAGCATAAATAATCAAAGATAAACTGACAGAATTGTGAGGAAAAATATCAGGTCATCAAGCAATATAGAGGGGTTTTTTCCTCCTTACTTCTACTTCTCTCCCTTTAATAATATTTTATGTAGGCAATGTAAGATTTTACTTGTTATTAGGTGAAGAATTAGTTGTGTGCTGAAAATCTAAATTCATGTGTAGCTTTGGTTTAAATATCTGATCTGTTACTCTACTCTTTATTTAAAGTAAGTGCTAACTTTCATTCAGCTTAAGTATTTTGTTTAGCTTAAACATTACATCATTGGTATTTACGGGCATGTTCAACAGGTATTTATACAATATGACTTAAATCCGTGGATAAGACTATAATAAAAACTTTACTTGTGGTTGAAACTCTTTGATGTACAAAATCAAAAGAATAAATTTGATAAATTAATGCATATTTATAGGTTACAAATTTAGGATAATCTTTAAATGGATTAAAGTGTGATTTTTCTAAAAGATTACTGAAATGAGAAAATAATTTTTACGCAAAACATGACTATAAATAAAAATATAATTAATAAATATAAATTTGTGACTTTATAAAATTATACATTATATTATATAACATGTAATACATTGTATATTCTATTTATATGATGTATAATTTTATAAAATTTTAAATATAAACAAATATAAATATAAACAAATATAAATGTTATAATATAAATATAAATTTAAAAATAAAAATAAATATAATTTATAAATTATTCCTAGAAGGGATGCACTTGAATTCAAGGGAGTATCTCTTATATCTTAATCAATTTGAACTATAAATTCTTTTTGGAACATTTCTGTTGTTACAAATGTACTTTGAAGTAAAGAAAGATAACACACTTGTTATTGACAATTCATTATTAGTTTAAGAAAGAAAATGCAACATAGTTTGGTTATGCCATGTGCATTTATTTTGCTCAGAATATCCCGGTTTACAAAGAGTTCATATTAGCATTATAAACATATGGATTATTTAATTTATACAGTATAAAGAAACCTGAAATTTGTATAAATTTCTTTTTTAAACTGTCACAACTTTTGTGTCAATTTTTTTACATGAAATGTGAACATAACCTTTATGCATTTCAATGGATGGTTTTTAAACCCCTCAAAACTAAAAACATCTTAGCTCTGGACAGATGAATATTAAAATAATTTTTAAAAAATAGTTTATATCACAGTGGTTAATTTACCATAATCTGGCAGAGCAGTAGTTTAATTAATTCTTGGCCTATGATTGGCCAGAATTCAATTAAAATCATTAATGTCAGTTCTCATTAAATGGAAGCTTATTGCTATGCTTAAATGGTGAAGGTTAAAAAAAAATAAGGTGATATGTGGTGGGGGGCAGAATCTTTCTACTAGCTATGTGCTAATAACTAAGGTTTTTACAGTTTACTGCCAATTAGTATTGTTAGCAGCATGCATTTTTTAAAAGAGTGCTTCCAATAGTCCATTTATGAGAACGTTTTGTCTAAAATTGTATTCCCTGAAGCCGTAATGTATTCACTGGCTTGTGCTAAGAGCTATGGTAAAATGCCAAACAAAATGAAAAAGGCACAGGGAAATAAATTTCTGTTTACTAAATGGGGGATTCCTATTTTAAAGTCAGCTCTTGTCAGTAGATGAACTTTCTAAACTAAAAAATAAAAATAAAAAATCCTTCTGAAAGTCAAATCCATATTGAAATGGAGGATTTGTGAGTTTTAATTTTCTTACAGAATTCTAACAACTAAAATTTGAGGGAAAGTAATTCAAAGGGTCTCCATGAGCCAAAGCCAGCTGGAGAGCTTAAAAGACAAAGTATCTTTGCACCTTACTCTACCCTGGTGAGTGTGCTATTCAGAACTTCAGATGCCTCACTGAAATACCCATTAGAGGCACTGCGGAGATTCATGTGATATTCCCTGATGCTAGTTCAGTTCAGTACTAGCCTTCCAAATGCGCCCCTCCAGCCCGTAAAGCAGTCAAGATAACACTTTTGAATTCTGAAGGTAAACTAGAAAATACTAATTCTTTCTCTGCCTTATATTTTATACTGAATGTGAAAGTCCTTTTTAATTTTTTAAACTTTTTGCATATTGCCAAAACTTCTAAAGTTTCTTTTTTCCTAAAATAACTTCATTGAATTCTTATAACCATTAGTTCAACTATCTGCTGTGAAGTTCCCAGAAATCAATCATTTTCCTCTTTTATATCAAAAGAAGCATAATGCATTACTAATGACCTCAAACCTATCTCCCCATAACATCTAAGCCCCTTTCACCATAAATCACATGTGCACTCAAAGTGACTGCATTAAACAACCCTGCGGGGGCAGGCACTGCAAGCCAGGGAATGGGACTTATCACACCACAGACCAGGCCAACACTGCTTTATAAAACTTTTCCGGAAAGAGTGGAACAAGTTCTTACCGAGTGAAGCTTCTGGTAGAGCCCACACGCGTTGCATACATATCCGCCATTTGCATTCTTTCGCCAGAGAGAGGTCTTTGTGGTCAGGCAATTGGCACAAAAAACACCCGAGCCTCTACGCCTCTGAAACGGGGACAAACCAAGGTCAGAGGTGAGTCACATGATCAGTGGAGTTAGACCAAATCAACCCAGGAGTTTTGTCTTTAGACTAGCAACAATGACAGTATAAAACCACACTGCCCATAATGAGGTCAGGTTCAATTGTGTTTAATAGGCACCACTGATTTTCATTATAATTAACCCTACAGTGATGGATGAGGTGTGTGGAACACCAAAGGCTTTTCACAGAAACAGCTTTAACTTTTTGAACTTTGAGTTTTACGACTTTAATGATGGCTCCTAAATGCTGAACCCTAAAATATACCTTTTAAAAGTGTCAAAACAAAAATAAAAAAGACAGAACATGGCACTATGTTTAATACACTTTGGAAAGGAGGAGCACATGCTACCTGAGCTTTAAAATGCAGTCAAGTTTGGGATAAATGTAAACCATTTAAAATCAAGCTTGATTCGTGTGTTTTTGTATGTCATTCATGTAATGTAAGTATTAAGAGAATATAAGACACTCAATTCTGGTCTTTCATTTGCAATTGTAAAATATGAAAGATTCCTCTGTTCCTCAACCCTGAGAGGGTTTTTAGAAACCTCAGTCAACTAAAAGTACAGTATTACTAATGAGAACCCTTATGAGATACCTACTTACGTTAGGCAACATAGACCCTTCAATGGCTATTTATTTTATTTGACTTAGACGTGGAAATCACAAGGGTTTCTGAATACAAATTGATTCTAGTGGCCTGAGTTCTGTAATCAACAGATTCAAAAATAACCTAAGAATATTTAAAACTAGATAATTGGTATTGCTTGTTCCATTCTTGCTATCTAGTAATGATTCCATTAAACTTTTCATTTAAACAAAAGTCAGGCTGTGTTTGTAGGCACAAATACTAACAGGCAGGAAATGGAATTCTCTTGCTGACAAAAAAAAAAAAAAAAGACAGCCTGAATTGCAGTTCAGCTTTCTTTTCTCTATGAAGTAAAGCCTTTAATGATAAAATATGCATGTTAGATAAGGAGTGGAAAAAGTCTTGCTGGAACCTAATTTTATTATAAATTAAATATTACAAATGCTGTAAGTCAAAATTTCAGGGATTCATAAAATTTAGGCAATTTATTTAACTCAAGTCCATACTGTAGAAGAGTGGTATCCCTGCCAAGAAAATACAATGGTTATAATTGTACTCTGATACATTTCAAATGGAAAGCTTTCGGCAGACATAATTTTGGCTTCAAGACTGGAACACTTTCTTGGCATTGAAAGGGCATTTGATTCATCGGGTGTTTCACAATGTATCACTAAAAAGACCTGGTGAGCAGCCAGTTCCCTATAGGGTAATTTTTCCATCCAGATGCAAGTGCTATCAGAGGCCCTCGTCAGCTAAACTAATTATGATCTTGCAATTGCTGATGCCTGCTCACTCTAACATTCGACATCCTCCATTAATCATCAATACAAGGAAAATGAATGAAATGTAAAGAAATGAGGGCTGGTAAGCTGCACAGCCATAAAAATCTGAAATGAGAGCAATAACTTAACAAGATTGGGGGAAGGTTTTTAGTGAGCACAAAGTCAGGCTAACAATTACCCTTTTAAACCAAGAACACGATTTCATTAGTGTAGCAGGTTGTGCTACTTTAGGTGATGTAATAAAAACTAGATTTTCAAAGATAATCTCTGGCTCCCCTTTTTCTCTCCCCCTACCCCACCCAACTCCGAACCAGGAATGTATTTTGAGTTTCTAAGTCTCAGTAACAGCAATAACAAATGTTGGGTGTCAGTCTGCAAGTCTCACTGAGGGCCTACTGAAAAAAGTAGACTGCTGCTTCCACCCAAAGCAATGAAATATTAGAAGTTGTGTTTATCAAACATTTTGGGGACTCCCTTTATCTAAAGTAAGCTGGGGAGCCTAGTTAGTTATAATTGTGAAACTTTCCTGAGGCTATCCTGTCATTTTCCTAGATCTAAATAACATGTTTGCAAATAAACACCAACTTGATCCACACAAGGGCAATGCAAATACCCGTTTGGAAACTAACCCACATATATGGCTGAGACTCAAATGTGAATGTGTAACTATTCACTCTAGCCTGCTTTTCTTTCCTTATGCCCTGGGTGCTTGACACACCATGCCAAAGTGGGTGTAATCCTGATTTCAGTGAGTGTTTCAACCCTTGCACAATTTGGTGCTTAATTCTCTTGAAAGAAAATGCCTTTCATTAGTTAAAGGGAAAATCCTGCAATTACAGCACTAGTTTCCAAAAGCATAGCTTGCTTTAAAAGCAGCACTTAGACTACAATATAGTTTGCTATATTTTAGGTAAACCATATCACATTTTAAATATACCAGGAGTACTTCGAATACACTTGTTCAGAGTCAGTAGAGCATGGAGGTCAATCATCAGCATGGAGGTCAATCATCAAAACCTATCTCTGCCATTTGCCAGGTACAACACTGGGCAAGGCACTTAACCTTTCAATGCTTAAAGTTCTCCAATCTTAACAGTATGAGCTACTGCGATTCTTATGTGGATTAACAGATGAAATTAAAACAGTGCCAGGGATGTAGTAAGCGCTCAAATCCTATTTGTCAAGAGGATTCAATTGTGATTTCTTTTGTATGAGAAAAACGTTTTGTTAATTTTCTTTTCAGCCCTTGAATCTTGTTATTGAACTTTTGAGAGATGCTTAAAAACATGTGACTGGGTATTGTTAAATGTATTTCTTTCATATCAGTCTTATCAAACATGAGACTGGAAAGTTAAGTCAGAGTGAAATACGTAGGTGTTCACACCTAGAATTCAACAGGAGCATGCTTGCATGGGGTGGAGAGGGAAAGGCAAGTGAGAAACTTTTCACACGTGGTTATCTCCCATCTAAACAAATTCAGTACTTTGGTAAGCCTTGTAGAGCCTCATTTTTGGTGCAATTGAAATTTCTAGAAGCACCAGAGGAGGTGGGAGAAGTCGCTACAGAACTACATCTTTCTACAACACCATACAGATGCGAGCCCTGACCTGGTCACACTGGGTACAATGTAGCCTGGCAGAACGCAGTAAGGGATATCCTTTGATGTTATCAACATCCTTAGCCCAATCAAGGACAGGGAAGGAGCCTGTCACCAAAGGAATGCATCGTAGAAGCCTCCCCTGCCCTATTTTCAAAAACAAAGCTTGGCTTTAACTTAAAGAAAAAGAAAAGCACTAACGAACTTATTTCATCCATACTTTCTCCTGCATGGCAGTTTTAAAATACTTTATCACTCTCCTTTGCAGTTAGCTTATTAAGGACAGAAATCCTATTTCCTAACCATCATTGAATAGTCTAAGGAATAAGCACCTAGGACAGTGCTCTGTTAGGCTAAACATTAAGAAAGTAGAAAATAATCCTGCCTGCTATTATTTCTATCATTATTCTTAGAAAAAATATTTTAGGAAGAAAAGTAGTGTTTCTTTTTTAAAAAATCTCTTTTAAATGTCTTCCATTCAAGCTGACAAATTAATCTGGAGTTGGACAGAGATGGCTGATGATGTTGTAGAAACACAATCAAGAAAATTCATTGTCCACTCCTAAATTCCATATTTTTTTTTGTTGTTATTCTTTCTTTTTTTTTGAGACAGAGTGTTGCTCTGTTGCCTAGGCTAGAGGGTAGTGGCATGATCTTGGCTCACTGCAACTTCCACCTCCCAGGTTCAAGTGACTCTCCACCTCAGCCTCCTGAGTAGCTGGGATTACAGGCACCTGCCACCATGCTTCACGTATGTGATCTTCCCTCAGTCTGGGAGGAGAGTAAGATTTGTGCTATATTTTCCCTCACGAATGCCAATTGGTGTCATCTGCTAGCCACTTATTCCTATCCTTTTTCTCTCCCAGCACTGATCTTATCCATATAACCCATAATTTTCCCCTTTCCCACACAAGGCGACGGAGGTACAAATTATTATCTCTTAAGGCAGCTTGTGGAAAAAGGAGAAATTTATTATTTAAACATACACAGACACATATAGAACCACCAGCAATTTGTGACTACAATGATATAGATAAAAGAGAGCCTGAGCCTTGTTCTACCTTACCTAGTACCCCCAGCACCTAGCAAGTACCTGGGATCAGCTCCTTTTCAAAAATACACGTGGGGCTGGGTGTGGTGGCTCATGCCTGTCATCCAAGCACTTTGGGAGGCCGAGGCATGTGGATCAGGAGTTGGATCCTGTGTATGTTTAAATATATGGATAAGATCAGTGCTGGGAGAGAAAAAGGATAGGAATAAGTGGCTAGCAGATGACACCAACTGGCATTCGTGAGGGGAAATATAGCACAAATCTTACTCTCCTCCCATACTGAGGGAACACTCACACATGTAAAGCCACAAAGAGTAGTTGCAGTCTCAGTCCTGAACTTCTCTAAGTTCACCTTCTACATCTATGTGGCTTCAAAGGAGGGCAAGAGTAAAGGGGAATTGCCCGAAAACCCAAATCTACGTAAGTCAGCTCAACAAAAATTTCTACAGAAAAAACTCTGGAATCAACAATTCAAGAAAATAATCATTTGCTTTTCTTTTAATGCTTCGACCAGTAAAATTTAGGGTGTATTTGTGTTGTCTCCAGGCCATTTCCATTGGCTGGTAATTTCCTATGTGAAAAAGGATAAATAATGGTACCAACAGTTAACTTCAAGTTTTGCAGCCAGTGACTGGCCTGGCAAGTGCTTTTCAGTGATAATGGGGATGTCTTTTGAGCACTTGTTCCCTTTCAATATTTCAAACATTATAGTCACAATACTGCTTTTCATAATAGCAATGTAGGTGATAGATCTGAACAATTATCTATGCCTGGATTTGAAATAGAGAATGACATACCTATCTTTTAATATAAATACACTTTAAATCCAATGTAATTTTTTCTTCCCCTTTGGTGTAAGCCAAGAAGTATAATGACTGAGTATTTAAAACAAAACAAAACACAACATTTTTGGTCTTTAGGTTCATGGCTAACACCAACATGAGGGTCACAATAGTTGAAATTTTCTCTAAGCTTTCAAGTTTTGCTTTTTGGGAGACTGAAATCCTCAATCAACTATATAGCATTGACAAATAGCTGAGACTTGATGTACGTGTTAGGAAACACAAATATGACTTAAGAAAATTTTTTTTGAAATTTTAAATTGGTTCAGCTGTTTTTATTCTCGTTTTTATTTTACTATTTGAAGGTCAGCCAAATATAAAAGTATGTAAGGTTTCCATATCTCCAAATTTTAAAAAAGAACTAATTTCATCTGATTAATATTAAGTAAATTTGATTGAATGATTTATTCAAGTGGCTTAACATTTACAGACATGGATATTCATCTCTAAGATGTTAAAATTCCATTGGTGAAGGAATTTGCGAAGAAATGATCTTTTGTGATAATTTTCTATGAATAAGAACCATATTGAAACCATGTAATTACATAACAAGCCTTGATAGGCAGAATATTTACTCACATTTTTTATGGTTTTATATCTTAGCCATTTTAAATGGAATCAATCTGAAATTTGATTTATGTAACGTTAGCCTGAATATACCTCAAATATTTTTAACTCTTTAAATATTTTCTGTGTTTATTATATCAAAAATTATTTGTAATGTTCATTTTAGCAAATGCATAGATGTTTATGAGAAACTTCTGCTACGATTTCACAGTAATATAGTTTCAGTGGTAAATTAATTCAATGAAGTTCTGGGAGTAATGAGTGAGTGTCCACCATGTGCCTGGCTCTGTGCTATAAGCCAGGGTCACAGCATAAGACAAACATAGTCTGTAATCTTGCAGATTTTCCAGTGGAATCTGCTACAAACATACTAAGTATGGAGTTAAACTAACACAAACAGAAATTGTTCATGAATATTGACAGTTGAAATCATGTGAATTACATGGAAACTTTTCTGAAGATACCAAAGTGTTTCCCATTTATAAATCTCATTTAAAGGCTAAAAGTTACCTAATAAGAGGGATTACTTTCTGTGATCTTTTGTAAAAATGTGTAATAGTTGTAGTCATTTCAGAGACAAATTAATACTTGCTTATTTTCTCATTAGTAATAACATCCTATCAATCACATTGTTCTATTAACTGCCAGTAGAGTTGACATGAGTTAATGTGTTCATGACTGTCAGGTATGTAGTTAATATTCAATAATTGTTGATATTCAATAATACAATAAACGTTGAATATTATTTTAGTTCTTCTATCATTCATCACTAAGAGACATCGAAGGCTGTCTTCCTGCCCTCTTCCCCTCCAAAATAGAATTAACCAGCTATTGACTACACACCAGTAGACCCCATGGAATATACTGAATGCAGGAGCTAAATAGATGGTAATTTGTAACAAACACCTTTAGATTAACAGCCAGAATCTTAGCAGGAGTACAGGCTGGCCAACAATTGAACAAGAGTAGGGGAAGCATTCTGCCAACAGAAAGCAACAGTTTACCAATATCCTGGCCAACTTTTGTTTTAAATAAAATTGTGAAGAATCCCTTGAAATGGGCTGTATAGCATGTCTATGCCTGCTTTAAAACAGCCCTCTTTGCCCTCAGATTTCTTACCAGAAAACGAAAGGGACTCTATCAGGTTCAGCCAAGCATCCCTCTTATAATCACCTTAGAGCTTGGAAACAAAACTTGTTTACCCTGCTTATTAAATTCACTTCCTCAACACATCAGCAATGATAATGGAGACCAGTGTAAACTAAACTGACATCTCTGGCTAAGAGAAATAGAACAGTTTTTGTTCCAGGACATGAGGCAATACATACTCTAGTAATCATACTTTGCATTGAGATATGAATGCACCTAAGACTTACCCAACTGACAACGTCACCACATCGGAAGCTGCTCAATGTATCATGTGATGCTACCATGCTAAACACATTAGCTCCATCTCTTCTGAGATGTAACTGGTGATTCTCAGAGTGAAATAGCAGAAAATCACTATTCCCCCATATATATCCAACTCTATATTCATACAGATTCTTTACATCTCAGGAGTCTAGAACTTTATCACACAGATATAAAACCTACTACACAGGTCTGAGGACACTATCTCCCTTCTTTAACTAACCCCATATTTGGTAAAGGAGAAAAGCAAACATCCCCTGTCATAATGAAATTACATAATAGAATCAGAATTGGAAAAACCCAGATTTTTGGAGTTCTAACCATGCTGTTTCTGTAAGAATGCTCTGCCTTTACAGCAAGTACACATTTAGACAGCTAAAAATATGGTTGAAAATTTATGTCTGCGCTGTCTTTTTTTCATTCCACATGAAAGTCATTATTGTCAAAAGAACTACTCAAGTCTCTCAGTGCTTCTATTTTTGCCATCATGTATCTGTTTTCACCCTTCTTCAGCTACAACAATGGTTGGAAAGTAGCTCTACAGGGAATTTCTACTATGCCAGTGCCAAAATCTGACACTGGAAGGCAAAAAAAATACATAATAAAAGGCCTTTTGGGGGCACAGTTAAACAATTTTAGCACCTCTTAAACTTCAGTGTGACAGAACAAGAATTGATTCTCTTAATAAATTTACTGCAAATTTTATTTATAAATTTAATAAGCATATTTATTATGGAATAGGTTCACATTCTAACATTTAAAATATCAGTGATGAAGACTTTTCTAGAAAGTCCTAAAGTTCAAAAGTCTCAGCTTCTAGGCATTTAATTAGAGAGTGAAATACAGTTACTAATATTTCAGTATTATACTTCTCTAGAGCTGCCTTTATAATATATAACATAATATGTAATGATATATGTCATAATTTATAATATATAATGGCTATTTTGAAAGAAACAGAAAAAAACAAATAATAATCAATAATTCTTTTCATATTACCTAACATAATAACTGGTTTATGAAGTGTTACCACCCTCAAGTCAGTTATATACACTTCAGTGGTTCCTCAGTGGTTCCTCACACTCTTGGGAATCATAACATCTTTTGGTGAAATTTATGACACTCCTCAGAAAAAATAAAGTATAAAATATTTTACAAATAACTTTAACATGTTCAAAAGCATGTCCCTCACAAAATGTATGCAAAGATTTCCTGTGGATTTGAGTGACTATGGATCCAGATCCAAAAGTTAAGGATTCCTCACACATATTATCCCAGTTTAGATTTACAGTGAATTACTAGGTACTATTACTCTACTTTTTTTGATGAAGTATGAAACTGACAATAGTTATCTGACTTATCTAGCATCAAAAAAGACATTCTGGTCTCTAAGTTGAGGCAATAAGACAGCATCATATTCCAAAAAGCATTTGTGGCCAGGCATGGTAGCTCATGCCTATAATCCCAGTGCTTTGGGAGGCCAAGGTTGGAGGACTGTTTGAGGCCAGAAGCTTGAGATCAACCCAGACAACACAGCAAGAACCTGTCTCTACAAAAAGTTAAAAAAAAAAATTAGTTGGGTGTGGTGGTGGCATGGCTCTATAGTCCGAGCTACTCTGGAGGCTGAGGTGGGAGGATGGCTTGAGCCCAGGGGTTGTGGACTGTAGTGAGCTATAATCATGCTTAAGCAACAGAGCAAGACGCTGTCTCTAAAATAGATAAATAGAAAATTAATTAAATAAAAAGTATTTCGAATCAATTATCTAATAGAATCCTCCTGTTGGACTACTTTTGTCCCTTTTTAAATAATCATCATTGCACATATGTTTGCAGGGTAATAGACCTAATCTCATTATCTGATATCCTCAAAATGATCCTAACAGGCAAGTATTATTATTATTTATTATTATTCCTTCCACTTTATAGATGAGAAAACTGAGGCTCAGAAGCAATTTCCAATTGCTGAATAGTAGGGCTAAAATACAAACCCGGGTTGACCTCCCTTCGAAGTCACAGTTAACCATGTTTCAGGCCTTATTACTAAAGAGGAGATTGGGGAATTTTTTTACCAAAAATATTTTACTGTATCCTGGCCTTAAAGAACCCTCATCTCTTCAAACCACCCAATAACAGCTGATTGAAATTACGAAAGTTTTGAGATACCAGAAAGAAATGAGTCATCCTTGATCAGATATGGCAACGAGCTGTTTTGAGGTCGACAGACAGTCATAGCCAGAGGAACAGAGCACTTGGCTGATGGAGAGGCAATGTTAGGGAGGGAGATGGGTGCAGTGCATGTGTTTTGATACTGCTGTGTCAAAAAAATTTAAAAAACGTATGTGAAACAGGCCGCTGCTTAAAAGCAGAAGTTGGTGACACCACTGACTTAGCCTCTCATAGTGCCTGCTCCATGGGAGGTTAGCTGCGATTGAGAGTCTCTGTTTGCTTTTGCAGAAGACTGGGCTAGAGTCAGTGCAGGAAAAAATGGGGCTGGGGTTTTGACATGCTCTGTAAACACACATGTTCAGGTAGCAGTTTACTAGATTTCCAAGGCAGAGACCTTTAGTGATATTTGGTATCATTTTAATACAAGATAAATTACTGCCAGTTATGAAAGATGAGGTTATTTTACCAAATTCTGCAAGAATCCGATAATATAAAAATATTTTAAATAATGTTTGCTTAAAAACTCCCCCACTATTTTATATAAAACTTTATGTTCTTCATCTATCTATGATGTTTACTATATACCTTTCCTATGTGATATACTTTTACATTACATCACAGAATGGTAAAGATAAAAATACTCCTAACTCTGAACATTTTTACAGGCTATCAAATTGAGGATTCAGTACAAGTCAGATGTTAAAACGCAGGCTTTAATCTGCTCAGCAGAAAGATGGCAACCATTACTTATTTCCATGTAAACAACAAAAATGTGTGGGAATACATGAGTTAACTATACAGAGGTTCAAAACAATTAAAAGAGTGAATAATAAACTATGAATGCATCTACAAAGAGATCCTGAAACCGAATATGCAATTTGGACTAAATACTTCACAGACTATCTTGGGAATACCTCTGGGACCACGTCATTCTCTCTGACTTTTCGAAACATGGGGGGTGGGGCAGTGGGAATCTAAAGGAAATGAACCCGAATTTCATTTATTTTTGAATCTATAAATTGTTAAACATGTAACCTCTCATTTTATTCAATTTTGTATGTCCTCAGGACATGTAAAATCATAGATATTTACAGACACCTTTCCAATATTTAAAATAAGCACCTACTGTTATGTTATTATTCAAATGAAAGATGTGTCTTTAAATGAAAGATGTGTCTGTAAATAAGACCTCTGCGTCCACTATCGGTGAAACTGAATGTGAGCAGATAATTTCATGATAGAGGAGCGTGTGCAGACAGAGAAAACTGAGCTGATTTCTAAAGTTTTAATAACATGATTTTTAGAAGACTACATGGAATTATGAATTTCCTTAACAATATGATGTAATTTTGCAATAACTGAAATCTTTCACGGGAAAACTACTCTTTCAATAACTCACCCAGTCAATTACACAGGAAAGTCCTGTAATAGGCTGTCCCCACTCCCTGCCCCGTCAAATAGCTCACGTACACGACTTCCTTTTCAATTACCAACTTGTCTGCAGTACCATCTGTAAAAACGAACACATACCTTATGCTGCCAGTTTTTGCTTTTGCACGTCCATTAGTGGGACTGGCTGCAGCTGCTCAAGAAGAAAGCAGTGATTGTCTTTGTTATATACATGTATATATTCCCTCTTCAGTACCACCAGATTAGCTCAAGGTAATATATTGTCTTGGGTAGGAAACTGCACTCATATTAGCCTTACTTGCACCCCGCTCTCTCTGTGATCTGGAGTTTATTAATCACACTATATCGCATACCAAAGTAAGAACTACCTCATGGCATCAAGCATTCTGGAGACTGCCCCTCAGACATCCGTACCAAAAGGAACAGTTAAAGCTGTTTCTCACTTTGACATTTTGAACATCGAGCAGAGTATCAGGAAACCAAAACTGAGAGCTGGCAGCCCAACTTGAGACAAAAAACTCCTGGGGAGTGAGATTTTATTTCATGAAAAGGGCTCTGAAAATATAACACTGTAACTTTTCAACAACTTTATTTTCCCCTGACTCATGTTTATATTCTTTTTCTGTTGGTATTTTTTCCTCTTGATGAACACATTGAATTGGTCACATGATCTCAGCAAAAGACGTAAATAAATTATAGCAATGAATTACCCACAATTATTTTTTAAAGTGATTTGTGTTAAAGAAACGTCATTTCTCCCTATTGTGAAGTAATATAGATTTTTTAAAAGAAAAGAAAAAATATCAAGCTCACGAAAATATTTTGGAAAAGGATTCATAGTGTAGCTGAAATTTAAAACACATAAAAAAAGAAAACAAAAATGCCTAGTAGTGATTTTTCCTTTGATATTTCACATTTACAAATTTACCCCCAATATATCAAAACTACTCTCATCATAAGAGGAACTTTGTGACAATGTACCAACTGAACTTTTGGAACATTAGATTGTCAGCTTTGCCTCGGCTTTCATATATTGAGTTGTCTTAAATCAAAAATGGTTCTACTTTCTCAGCATAGGTATAGGAGACAGACTGCTGGATTGCTATTATTTACATGTGCAAGTCGCACAGGGAATGGAGGCTCTTGAAGAAGGACCTACTTTTTCCTTTAATCTTTATATCATAAGTGCATTGCATATATTAAGCATTTAATTAGTGATAGCTTAATTGAATTGACCTCAAACAGAAAAGATGCTACTAGCACTTTGGATAAACGCTAGTCTTTTAAAATACGTGTGTGTGTGTGTGTGTGTGTGTGTATGTATGTGTGTGTGTGTGTATGTGTGTGTGTGTACACATACAAGCATTCTGTGTTTTAAGGATTATACTTTAAGCGTACCTTTATTCATGAATATAAAGGACAACCATTGTTACAGAAACTAGAACTTAGATTGAAACAGTTTCACTTTTGTGAAATGCAAAGAAAATTATTAAATTCTGGGTCATGTTTAGACTATATATTCTAGGAGAGGAGAGAAAAGGAATAGTCCCTGTTTGGTCTTCTGAATAATTTGCAAAATTTGTAGAAATGGCATATGTTGGTGTATGTATATATATGTACATACAAACATATATATATATATATACATACATACATACACTCACATAAATGAATAAATGGAAACATTTTCAGGACTATCATGTAGTGAGATGTCACCAATTGCTTTTATTTTCGTTAAAGCAATATATAAGTGTCACTAAAACACCAATGTTGTTAAGAACTTCCACGAGTTTCTTACATAGTTGAGAATAAATATAATTGTTTATATGTTAATTTTATAATAAAAAAACTGAAAAAGAATGAAGCAATAGTATACCTAGGAGAGCACTGTTTATGTACTCCTAATAATTATTTACTTTAATAGGAGGAAAATAAGACATTGATAACTTACGATTAATTTTTATTGCCAATTTATTTTTATTACTATGTTGGAGTTCTCTCAATTCACATACATACTCAATTAACAAACATAATTATCTATGTGAGACTATGGAACGCCATGCTTGATATACATGAGGTATTCAGAGATCATTAAATTTCTCCTTTCTCTCTTAATTTTAGAAGAGAGTGAATAATTCAACAGGTATTAGATTTTGGAAGACATTGAAAACTGAACATACTTTTGGCACTTATATACAAGTATATAACTCGATGTGTATGTTATTGTGCATATAGACAAAACTTCTACAAAGGGCCTCATATTTATTTTTACAACATGAACAAATGTATGAATGGTGATCCTAAAACTCCCTTATATAAGACACTGTCTTTTAAAAAGTTTATTACATCAATTGCGCATTTAAAATATATGAATACATCTCCCCTCTTTCTCCCATTCTCTCTTTTTGACTGCATTCTAAAAGACGTTTAAGAATTACATTACATAACTCTTTTTGGTGGTGACTTCCTCCATTTTAAAGAGACTTCTCACACAAAAGCTAAGTTGAAATTTGGGGAAGGAATCTGGGTCATTTAAAACTTTCTAGAACACAAAGAAATGCTTAGTAGATCACATCCCCTCAATGCATGTTCTATTATGCATTTCTAGCTGCAGGTATTTTTCTTCTTTCCTATAGTGTAGCCAGATATATTACATATACAAAATGCAAAAATAGACATTTGATTCCTCAATTATAAATAAAGTTGACTCACTTGGGTTTATACAGACCCAGACATAGAAACTTTGCTAATTTTGAATAAATTCTGGGTGGTAGCTGCAGATTTATATCCATAAGTTTTATCCCATTTGGAATCTAACACTGGCAATTTTATAACTATGTAGGTATGCATATATAGTTAAATACACACATATAAACATACATTTATAATATGTATATGCATATGCACATATATTCATTACCTTTTAAACAAAAGTGGCTTCAAGGTCCTCTAGTTTAATATATTTTAAAAATTCAGGGGTTAATGCTCTTATCTTTTAAAATATCAACTTGAAAAAATGGAAGTCATACTTCTCTCCCAAGAGAAGAAGCTATTACTGACTTAAAAGATATATATTTTATTACTAAAATAGATATAAAAATATAATGGCAGAATCAGTATGTTAATGAAACTTAAGGAATAGCAGGTAGCATTTAATGAAGATTTAATTTATACATAATTTTAAACACGGGCAGATACTACATGCTCCAAAATGTTTACACTCTCTGAAGGAAATGTTAAGTGGCTAGATCTGACTTAGGTCATCCTCTTTCCACCAATTGTATATGATTTATTTGATCTATGATTTTATTTAAAAGTCTACAATTTTATTTAAATAACCTGGGTACACATACACACATACACTAAATGTGTTTGTGAATACAGATGTATGTAATTTTTATTTATATTTTTAAACATTTATTTTTTAAATGCATTCCAAATGGAAGCAGTAATTAAAAAATAAACAGAATGGACTGATTAATACCAAACTAACATTGAGCTCAATTCACATTAAAAAATCTAGGTACAGAAAAGTGTGCCTTATAAATAAAAGCAATAACTTTTAAAGAAGTAGAAAATCATCATTAGCAGAGATTTATTTAATTAGCCAATCTAGTGAAGGATTTTTATGTGTATAAGTTTACAAATTTCAGAAAATGACCAAATTATTCCACTTATCTCATTAACTTGACCCCTTTCAGGATCTGACCTTCCTAATAGATTTGTTTTATAAGATATGACATTGTGAATAGCTGTGCTATTCTTTCTTGAACTTGACATTTTTTTTTAATGATGAAAATAGACTGAATTTACTAACACGTGTATTCTGCGGTAACAGTGGGGGAAGGGAAGAATCACAAATGAAAAAATAATGTGAGTTCCTATCTGAGCAAGTCATTCTGAAACTCAGAAGACATTCAAGTATTACAAACATTTGTGGACTGTTAAATAAATGATATAGAAAGAATCTGAAAATATCATCATAAAGTTTGTTAACATAAAGAGGTATGATTGTTAAAATGGGAAAGCAATGGGGATCAGAACATTTCAATATTCTGATTTTTAAACTTCCAGTCACAGAGCGGATGCCATTTTATGCCCACTGGAAACTTCAAAATATTTAGTCTGGTTAGTAAGTCCCTTTCCAGGTTTTTACTTTTGAAAATATATATATATATATAAATCAGGATTAAGACAGTCAATTTCAAGGGAAAAATTCTCTAAGTTTCTTACAGAACACAAGAACTTGCAGGCATATTGGGAATTTTAATATATCCGAACAGTATCTCTAGACAAATAATGTTTAGTATTGCAACTAAATAAGATTTAGTTTGATTTAATCTGAATTCTCTTAATGATAAAAGCAGTACTGTATTTATAAATGAAGTACGAAGGGAGAAACCAAATGTTTAAGTCACGATTTCTACCCCTACTCAATTCCATATCAAGTTTAATCTTGTAGAGGTAGTTATGTTTAAGTGTTATTATTCTACTTTGGCTCCACAAGGCTTCTTGACTTATAATGCAAGAAAGCACTTCAGACAAGTAATAGATTGTAGCACAGTACTAAACGTACATGTGAAAGCTATTGTTAATTTCAATTACACTCTTAATGCATTAATTATGTTTATCTGATTACTGCTTCTGATAGGTCCACCATTTTCCAACATCCCAAACATACTGTTCTTTTTACAAGAGGTGGAGGCATTTGCCTGGGAAAAAATCAGACAACTTTATTTCCAGTGTCTCTGGGATAATTGTTACCTTTCTCCTTTTCAACTTTAGAAGAAAGCAGTGTCTATTTTGCTCAGGGCATCTGTTTAAAGTGCCTGCTGTCAGAATCGTTTCACCCTGAGTAGATTTAAGATTATTTAAAAATGATGTTTGTATCACACTAAGCTTTCTATGGCTGTTAATAAGTGAGCATGGAAAATGTTCATACACAGCATGATAATTAAGCCAGGGGACATATATTCAACTCACCTTTGTGTGTATGTATATACATAAACATGTATTTTACACAGGTGATTACAAATGGTTTGACTTAATACAAAAAATTAGACAAATCTTTTATGTAGAATGTAACATCTATTGATAGTCTGAGATAGAATAACAGTTATTAAAATACTTGGCCTTATATTTATAGATCTGAAAATTATATTTCAAAACAAATACATTCTGAAAACAATATTCATTTAAAATAGACTTCTGGAAGTTGATCCATGCTATTAACTTTATTTTGCTATGCAATATGCTATTGTAATACAATCCCTGAATATTGGCGAAGAGGTTTTACCTTAATATTCTAACAAAATCATTTACACCAAATTACTGTAACAACAGCAATATCCTTACATTTTGTATAAAGTTACCTTTATCACTTAAGATTCATAAAATTGATTAAAATCAATATTCAGAAAATATGTTTTTGAGTTCTTGGCTTAAATTATTGGAATTCCTTCTTTTATTAGAGAAATAGTAATTTTTAACTTCGTAATATTGGTGTAATTTGCCCTTGGAATTACAGTTAAAATGCATGTTGGCTCTAGCCATAAACATTGGTTTCTTTTAGCTGCCTTCTAAGTTGATTTAGATTTTCCATAGCAACAAATGCACAGTATTCTCTGCCCCTTTATTTCTTTGAATGCTTATAACCTGTTGAAATTTTCTTGGCTTGTAGAGGGAGCAGACAGGAAAGGAATAAACTTATAACCCAAATGCTTCATATTTAATTAATAAGGAGGAGTTTTATCCTTTAGGAATTTACTACCTTATATACTCTGCCTCCTCTTCTCTTTTAGGAAAAGAGTCTGCTTCCCACAAAATCCAAAACCTTTCACCACTATAACACATCCAAGAACATAAGAAACACGCTTTTATTTACTTATTTATTACAAATTACTGATCTATTAACACCTTTTAACACAAGTACTAATAATTAGTTTATATTAAACAAAGATGACAAAGCCTCTGAGTTTATACTTATATTTCTACTTCTAAAGCTTCTCAGTGGTTTATATTCAGAATATTTATTATATATTATTATATATATTTATCAACACATTTATTGACTTATCTAGGTAGCTAGCTACTGAAATTCTCACAGTAATAGAAGATCTACTTTCCTAGACGTCAATCTGATTTCAGGAAAGAGGCAGACTTAATTAGAGTAATGTTGATGAATAAGGTGGCAGAACAGCCTTGGTAGAACCCAAGGGTGATACTGAAATATATAACCATCAATATGGCATGGGCAGTGACTGATCAAAATCAGAACCAGTGCTGGCTGCAGTGTAGGAAGAGAATTCTAAAGACTCTCCATTAGGCACATGCTATCCCTTTACTGCTGGATGGCAGCCCTTCCCACGAGGTCCTCAGGGAAGAGATGAGGTACTCGGGCTTGCAGGATGCATAGGGGACTCAGGGTACACTAGTTCATAGGAACTGAAGTGAACTGACTGGGTTCAATATGATCCCCTGCAGTGTCACTTTAAGTAAAAATCAGAGTAACTAACAAAGCAATGGTGTGATCTCATGGCTGAGAAACTAGTTTGAGACCAGCCTGACCAAAATGTAGAAACCTCGTCTCTACCAAAAATACGAAATTGGCTGGGTGTGGTGGCGCATGCTTGTAATCCCAGCTTCTTGGGAGGCTAAGGCAGGAGAATCGCTTGAACCCGGGAGGCAGAGGTTGCAGTGAGCTGAGATCGCACGATTGCACTCCAGCCCGGGCAAGAAGAGTGAAACTCCATCTCAAAACACAAACAAAAAAGAAACTAGTGCTGATCATTATTCTAGAGAGTTACTACAGTGTTCTTTCTAAAGTCAGCAAAACCAGAATAAATTAGCAGCTTCCTCAGGTGGTGGTTCTGAAAGTCTACACTCACTTGGTATAAGTTCCCATATGTTTATTTATAAACGTCTTATTACTTTAAATTATCGCCTCATGTTAGAAAAGTCCAGTGCCTTTGAAGTGTTTATAATTTTGAGGGGAAGTAAGGTAAATATGCATGAAGCAATTAAGAGAACGATGCAAGAAAGCAGACATATCTCAATCCTAGGATTTTTACAATTCTTATACTTCTAAATGCTACAACGCATGAGAAATGAGACACACACACACGCACACACAGACACACACTCAGCTAAGGAGCCCATGCAAGTGGTGAGACTTTAATCATTACTCATAACTGTATCTTTTAGTTTTCTTCAGTTGTTTGTGGCAGAAAATACAATTCAAATTGTATGAATATGAAGGAAATTTTCTGACTCACGTAACTGAAAATCTGGGAAAAACCCTGATGTTAGGCATATTTTGGCCAAGATTCAAGTGACACTCTGAGAGCACCATTTTTCTTCCTCTAGAATATGCTTCCTGTACATAGACCCCAGTCTTTCTCACACAGGACTGAATGGTAAAATGGCCACATATCTAGTGTCTTATGCTCTTCTGAACAAGTCAGATGGAAAATATTAAGTGCACTTTCTTGAGAAGTCAAACCAATGTTCTCATTGGTTTATTGGGAAAACTTGCGTCATGTCCCTGTCCCACCGTGGCCAGGTGAATAGAATTCCCACATTGGCTCTGGTGTATAGCAGTTTCTAAAACTTATTATTGTTATTATTTTAGAGACAGGAGTCTTGCCATGCTGCCCAGGCTAGCCTTGAACTTCTGCTCTCAAAAGATCCGCCTGCCTCAGCTTCCCAAGTAGCTGGACTATGGTGTGTACCACTGCACTTGGCTAAGTTTCTCAAACCCTATCTGGGTTACAAATTATTGTAGAATTTGTCAAAATGCAGATTTTATTTACTAGGTCTGGGATAGGATCTGAGATCTGGCATTTCTAGTAAGCTCCCAGTTTGAGTAACAAGGATGTAAGGCATGCAATTTGGCTCTGAATCTAGGGCAAAATCAGCTTCATTTGAACTAGATGAAATAAAAATGAAGGGGTGTCGGTTCTTAAGAGAAAATAAAGGAATAGTACCAGAAGTGAAGAGTAAAAAATAAAAAAAATAATAAAATCAATACATTTCATAGACACACATGCATGCATATTTTTTCAATCTTCTACATGTTATCTGTCCAAAAGAGGAGTCTTTATAAGCAGAACATCTGATAGTACTGCTGATCACATTTGAGTGGTCCATCCGTGCCATCTAGTATTTACTTTGGTTTGAATAATCCTTGAAAGAGTCCATCATTATCTACACTTCTCATGTAACTGTTTTCACAAAATGGATCCATGACATTTTCTTTTATTTTTTTCCAAAAGCCACACTATGAGGAAGTAGCATAGTGGTCACTACACTGCTGAAGAGTCTGTTTAGAAGAACTTGGCAAACGTTTATGTGCACAAGAAGCAGGGATACCCCCATAACAGGTGCCATGGTCCACTATTTTGAGATGCCATCAATGCCATTTCCTTAGTTCACAATGAACATACAGGATACGTTGGAAGGTTCACAATAAAATCCCCTGTGTCCAGCTCACATGAGAATTCTCCTGAAAGTTTATCTGCACTTGAAAGGCCACTAGAGCTTTTCAGTTGTCACAATGATGACAAAGGTAGCATCAGATTCTCTTCTGAATGCATATATTTACTATCCTGGGTCGAATATCAAAAAGTATTTAATGGGCTAATAATTGTTCCCATTGGTTATATGTCAAAAAATAAGTAATTGACAAAAGTCTCATCCTTATCTTTCAGAAAGGCTGAATGTCTACATGAACAAGAAGGAAGTTTTGCAATCTTTTATACGGAGTAGCTAAATAGGAATGAAAGGAGGGGAGAATGTCTTCTTTCCAGTACTATTGTCTAGCTCTATCTCATATTATTGTAAATATTAAATTTACTATTAATTTCAACTTTTGCTGTCTTCACATCCTTAAGGAGTTGGTATACTCCTGTTCCGGTTTTTCTGGTGTACAGGTCGGAGTCATGGAGAACATGAGACTACTTTCTATTTTCCTTCTCCAGAAAAGAAAAGCCATGAGTTTCATTTTCCTCTATGAGCCAAAGACATCTTATAATCTAGCAGTGAATTTCATACGTGTTTTATGAGGTTATTAAGGCTAAAATGCCAAAACATGGCATTTTTTCTATATCTAAATGAAAGCAAGTCAATATCATCAAATATACACAAGAATCAAATGTTAAAAAATAGGAAACTGCAAGGTTCACTTGCTCCCTAAAGCATATAAACTTAGTGCTATGTAGTTTTATAGGCACAGGACTGCATAAGCACCAAGGCCATGGCACACTAAATGAGATGATCCTGTGATATCTATCTGTAATATATTCATTTATTCATTCATTCATTTCAAATGCCATTCACCGAGTTCTGCCCTGTGCCCAGCATGATGACGGATGTTCTACCTGTAAAAGGCATAAGTAGACGCACAACGGTAAAAAACATGACCCAAGGTCTCAAGTTGCTCAGCCATGATCAGGGAAGCCACATAAACAAAGACCTGATAGGCGCTCTAATAAAGTCATTTTCTAGGTTCTGCTTCAGGGGAAAATAAAAGAAGAGCAAGTTGATGAAGGGTCACGAACATGATGCACATAGAATGCCTTCAACTCTGCCACTCACATGGGTGGTATTCAGTAACCTAGTTTCCTCCTTCTTACTCTACATACTTATATACAGGGAGGTGGGAATCAGAGAGTATAAACAACAAATGATCTCTGATGTCCCTTCTAGCTCTAGGATTTAGATCTTTCTCCAGATGGTCTAGAGTAACCTCACTGGCTTTGAGATTCACATTTTCTGCCTCCCTCCTTCCCTCTCCCTGCCCCTCCTGCCTTCCTTCTCTCTCTCCCTTCCTTCTTCCATTTCCCTTTTCTGCTTTATTTAATTCTTTTTCTATTTATTATTTATAGACTGCCCATGTTTCAGTCATCATACATTGAAATTCTAAGGAAAATTATAAATTCACAGTAAAGCAAGCATTTGATTTATTCCTTTTTGCTAGGTTTCAAAAATAAAGCATGTGAGGAGCACAGATAACGAGGACCTTGCTGACTTCAGTCATGCATTTTTCTATAAATCAGCATGGAGGCTACTCACCTGTTCTATCCCTGGGACACGGGGCAGATGCGGTAATTCTTACAGGATAGTGATTTTCACTTCATGGCACAGCACAGTGAGAAGTGCACAGGGGTGGGAGTTTAGAGACCCACACTCTAGTGTGGTCATACCTGGGACTATTTATTGACTAGAACAAGTTAATTGATTCCTTCTTTCATTATTTACACCTGCTTTAGAAAAGGGATGGTATGATCTCTGCACTGCCATGTACAGTGATGCTAAAAAGATAACAATTAGAACTTGTGAAATGGACATGGAAGTAAAAATCATGTTACAAAGTCAAGGGATTTAAATGAGGATTACATGGCCAGACACTGAGCTAGTTGACATGGCAAAGACAAACAGAGCAAAGTCATTACGGAGTCATTAGTTTTTCATCTGGCCTGTAAGTTATTTTCCATACTACCCTTTAGGACAAATGTGGTTAACTATGTAATGTTCTTTGGGCTTTTACAAAGTTTATTTTTAAAGTAAATCACTGGTAAAACTAAAATTTATTTTAATAGTGAAAAAGTTATATTTAAAGAGCACAGTTTTTCCTCATTAGCCACAGGGGACATTTTGTACCCTGTTTACGTTATTATTAGCACTTTGTAGCTAACAAGCAACTTTTAAATACTGTTCTGTAACAGCTGTAAAACTAAACCTTCTAGCCGTCTGTCCCTTCTGCTGAATATCCAGAAATGCAGTGTTATGACATGCAAGAACATCACCATAACTTCCTTTAAATTGAGAAAGCTCAAGATGGTAGAAAAGGAATTGAATCAACAAGAATCCTCTCCCTAACTGTATACAGTGTCTCACTCTCTGATTAGAGCCCATGGCACATTGCAGAGAGAGCAACAGCTGTTTTCTGTCTTTTCATTCCCTTCTCCTATTAATGTTATTTCAATTGTGTTATGGGCTGCACTTTAGATCTAAAAAGAAACATTTAGTTTTATTTGAATGCTTAAATGATTAATGACCCTCTAGTGCAGTTGTCCTCTCATAATTGCCACAGAGTATGCTGCAATTTACTTTAAAAACCCAGAGCTCTGTATACTGTGGAAAAGCAAATGCTAGCTTGAGAATTGGTCACAGTGTCGAAAATTCATTTTTCCTAGTCATCTTTGTTAAATTTTTATGTACACCAAGTCAAAGAAAAGTCTGAAAAACTTATTCTGGAAGAACCAAGATATTGCCACAACATTTGTGACTTAACAGCTAAATGTGTGCCTGAAAAGCAGAAAATGTAAGGAGAGAGACGCTCACACCAATAGGAAGACTGGCTGCGACAAGCCTTCGTGTTCTTCAAAAGGAATTCTTGCATTTCATCTGAGAGCAGCACACAGCTGTACACTGAATGGGAAGGAAGTAGTTATGTGCTCCCATCATGTAATCAGGAAAAGGTGCCTGTAAGTTGTAACAGGACCATGTGAGTCTTACATTCTTCTTTTTTATACAGGTAAAATCCTCAGATCCCAGTGAAAGGACAGCAGCCTCCGTAAAATATCTAACTCCTAAAAATATAGATGTTTACATTTCTATAATGGAAAATGTCCTGGTGTTTTTCCTCGCCAAGGTTTCAGCAATAAGTCTTACAATAAGTTTGTGTTGCTCCCCTTTCTTTTTATAAAATACAAAATACGTTAGAGAATAAAGACTCCAAGGCATTTGCAGAGTATATACAATAAGACATATGAAGAATGGGAAGCAGGATAAAAACTGACATTATCAAACCACAGTGCCTGAAAGTTACCTAGATAGTACTGTCATTTTGTTACGTTTTTCTTTTTAAGTCTTCTGGCTAAACTGTTTTCTGACTTTTGTCTTGGTCAATTTTGGGCCACACTGAATGTTAAATAAACTATTATTTAATCAAATACAGGCATATTAGTCTCACTCCTGCTGACAACTTCAATTAGAATATTTTTTCTTTGTTAAAAAAAAAAACCCTCATGATCTTTAAACTGTTAAGGCCTCTGAACAACATCTGGTAACAATTTTTGATATATCCAACCATCAAACTTCTATCTCCATGAAGTGGTTTATCCAAGATTTGTTTTAATTAGCCCGCCTTTCTAACTTCACATGGCTTTCAAAAGGCAGAATCACTCAGATGTTTAAAGCTGTAAACTTACTGAAAGGTTCAGAGGCTGTAATTAGAGCTTCGCTAAGGTGGACTATTTATGTTTATTAGCCAGATAGCTAGGTTAATGCAGTTGCCTTTTAAACAAGGATAATAAACTATTTCTAATTTTAGCACATGGGTTTTTAATTTTATAAAACTTATGGCTGCTCTTAACACCTTATACTACTTATATCAAAAATAGTTTTGGTGCAAACTTTCCTTATAGGAGCTCACATATGAAATACATATTTCTATACTTGGCCAGGCTCAGTTCAGTTCTGAAAGTTTTCCATTTAAGCTTAATTTACAGAAGACAAGATCAGGAAGAGTAGCATATACTTGAACAATGGGTGTAAAATTAAATCTATTTGTAGATTCCTTTTCATAAAGAATCTCCCTGCCTTCAACCATAGCATTCTGTGAGATGCTGTTTTAGTAAAAAATTATGCTTATTTTAGGTATTCATTTTGTAATACATTTGCCTCTATATAAACCTTTGGGAGAATAAAAATCTCCATTCATTTACTTGCATCACAGGCACAGATTAAAGGCAAAAAGTAATGTGGAAACTTACACTATTTATTTTATGAGGTAACTATTTTAAAATCCACTGGGAAAATAATGAAAAATGGCCTCATTATCCCTCTTTTTTGGTGAACCAGGCTTTATTCTACCAAGATAGGTCTCCCAATTGAGTGTGTGTGAGTGTGTGTGTGTGTGTGTGTGTGTGTGTGTGTGTGTGTGTTTGAGATGGGATGGTAGCCTGTGGCTTTTCTCCACAAGTTTTTGATGTTATTCCCTTTGAAGCACTAACACAACTTTATAGTTTTTTATTATTATAAAACTTCTTCACAAATACAGAGGTTTCTCACCATGGTTCACAAAGCTTAAGAATGTAGGATCACTGATATTTTAGCTTTTCTGGGTAAAACGGAGTAAAAATAATTGTAGTAAAGTTCATTATTTTGTCTACATGATCCAGTGCATGTAGATATTTAGAAGTACTTGGAGAATGGACTTCAAATGTTGTATTTAGATTCACTGGTATACAGAAACAGCTAACTCCTCTAAGTACATGACACAGTGTGGGCCACAATAAACACTTTTACCCATTGATTTTCTGAAGGAAAAAATATATCTAATTTTATGTTTTTGCTAGCAGAAATATGGAAGAAAAGTAAGCATGAATTGTCATCTAAAATTTGAAACTGTAATGAGGTAGATACTACATCACAAAATTCTCTGTCTATGGTAAGAATTAGGGGGCTGCACTAATATATATATAGTGTGTATACATGTTTTCTTCTTGTAAATCAGAATTATCTTCCTGGTGACATAGGATCATATCTGGGTAGCAAGCGTCCGTGTGTGTGTGTGTGTATGTGTGTATGTGCGTGTGTGTGTGTGTGTGTGTGTGTGTGTGTGTGTGTTTGGGGGAAGGAAGGGGTTACACATATAGTACAAAAGGAGAACTTAATTATCAGCATTCAAAAACTGGGTGATTTGGCTGGGCAGAGTGGCTCATGCCTGTAATCCCAGCATTTTGGGATGCCGAGGTGGGCAGATCATTTGAAGTCAGGAGTTCAAGACTAGCCTCATCAACATAGTGAAATCCTGTCTCTACTAAAAATACAAAAAGAAAAATACCAGGGGGGTGGTGCATGCCTGTAGGCCCAGCAACTCGGGAGGCTGACGCAGGAGTATTGCTTGAACCTTAGAGGCAAAGGCTGCAGTGAGCTGACATTGTGCCACTGCGTTCCAGCGTGGACGACAGAGCGAGACTCCACTTCATAAAAAGAAAAACAATGAGCTATTTGACATAACAATCTATACTTTTCTAGGTTTCACTGACAGTTATAACATTTCATATTACTAGGTTCATTTTCTCACATAGCAAGACATAGCTGAGGTGGCTGTGGCTGCCTCCTTTGAAGGTGTATTCCTCCTCACTCCACAAACCTCCCAGCCTTGACATTTGCACAACCTGCTTGGCTATCATCAGCATTTAATTTTGCTAAAATAACCTTCGAGTCCTTTGATATTAATTATCCTAGGCCTTTCTGTCTGTACTGCCTTGGTAATCTGGAGGTAGTGGAGCCTGCTGGCCTGGGTTCAAATCCTGCTTATGACACTAACTAGCTGTGTGACCTTAGGCAGGTTGCTTAGACTCTCCTCAATGTAATTTCTTCATCTGTATAAGGATATAATAATGACACCCATTTGGCAGGTTGGGGTGAGGACTAAAGGAGTTAATTCAGCAATTGGATAACATTACATACTCAATAAATATTGGTTATGATAGTTCCATTTCAGACATCCATCTTTTCCTCAAACTCAAACTCAGCAATCCGACACCTCCTGTGATTGGCTGACACCATCATCTGGATGAGCATATAAAATGTATCTCTGTGTCTATTATATCTGTAAACAAATATGTCAACTTAGGTATTTTGTTACCTTTCTAAACATATAGATTTACAGTGTCTTCAATATAGATCTAAAATAAAGATCTCCCCTCTCCTCAAACATTTAAAGATCCACATTATTTAGAGAAAAACAACCTAGGGTTCTCATTTCTTCCCCATTTGGTGTAGTTTGTTATTAGCATCTTATCTTCCACTAAGGTCCCCCGTCCTTACCCCTTTGATCCCTCCACAAGGAATCACATGCCATCTACATTAGACTTTGTACTTCCCAGTTTTTATATTCTCTGATAGAGAATGTGATTTCTTACCATCATGTTTGGTGTCCAACACAGTACATACAATAGAACAGGTGCTCAGTTCATTTTTGTTAATGCACAAATAAATGAAGAGTGAAACCAACTGATTTAAATTCTTCCTATCCATCTTTTTAGGTCGAGGCCAAACTAGTTATTTTAGCTTCTCTTCCAAGATATCTCTATCTGTCTTCAACTTGTTAATTTCATTTTATTGGTAGTTCTACCATTTTCACAGTATACCTTTTTCTACAGTGTTTCTAAACAAGGCTATATCTTCCACTAACCTATGAGCATCTAGAGATTACCCTTTTTTTGGGGAGGGGGGAGGATCATTTCCCAATACATCTTTCAAATCATCAATGCTCAATTAATAAAATGAATGGTGTTTCATCATCTCAAAACTCAACACTTGTTTTTTTAAAAAAACGGTATTTTCCAACAAAGATGATTTTCTTCCCCTTTTTATTATTCAGTGTGACTCCACTGTCTTGAAATGGGAACCAACTTCCTCCACCATATCCAATTAGTCACCAAGTCTTGTAGATTATTTTTAGTATTGATATTTTCCTTCTACGAGGGATAGCTCCCTGCACTTGTATCTTTGTTTTCCAATCCACCAATGATACCATTTCTAGGTTAAATTTCTGAAGACAATCTTAATTATATCACTTCTTCATTTATAACTTTCATCTTTTCACAATCCAGTGGATAAATTCCAAAATCCTTTGTGCCACATTCACAAGGCTCTTCATAACCTAGATTCCTCAATTACCCATCACCCTTCTCTGAACCCTCCCAGTCAAACTAGTTTAAGTTCCCTCAAACAGATCTCATACACTCCCAGCTCAGTGCACTTCATACATTGTTTTTCCTCTCCTCCCAACTGTCAGAAACTTGTGTCACCTTCAGAGCTCAGCTCACGATTCCACATTTCATGAAACTATATGCTAAAATTGGGTTTCCAGGGCTGCTTCTTAAGAAGCTTCAGGTAACTTGCTTTATGTCTACTATGCTTTCCAAGCCTAATTCATCAGCTAAACATTTGATGCTTTCTTCCTACTTATCATTTTCTGCAGTGAGTTCTGTTAATCTCACTATTTGTAACATACATCTTGAGTTACATTCCTTTTTAAGTTGGTCCAGAGATACTGAAACTAAATTATACCCAAATTCCTCTTTCACTTGAGGAAACAAAAGAGTCAATGAGGAAAAACAAGTGTTTGTTACTGTATGAGACTGTGAATTCTGAAAGTCAGAAAACTATGACTTTTAATTGTCTAACCAAACTTTGTTCACTGACAAAATGAGAAGAATTAAATGACTTGATACGTAAGTTCAAGGAAAAGAGGCACACTAACTTCAAGACAATTTTCTTTCAAGACATTGCTTTAATAAGATGCTAAAATTGTGGAAGATGAGATAGAGTAAGCAAAGAAAAATGACTAAGATAATACCTCATTGCTGTACTGTTACAACAAACATAAAGAAAACTTACCTATAAATATCAATGCATAAGGGTTTTAATATAAAATGGAAAGAGCCAAAATTTCTGCAGGACACATTTATAGAAGTATAGTTAAATGTATGATGAATATATTTATTTTGAAGTTTTTTTTTTTCCAATAAGTAAATTCAACTCTTTCCTGTAGAACTCTTTCCCCTCCTTTTCAAACACTAATCACTTTTGAAGTCTGAGACTGGATAAAAGGACTGTGAAATGCACCATTTTGGTTTGCACACATTTTGATTTCATGATAAGGCAGGTACGGGTATATGGGCTGCTGTCTGTTTTGACTTTGTAAAGTGTTTCTTTGTAGAGTTCATTCAAAATGTAAGAACGTTTCTAGCAGAAACATTTAAAATCTTCAAATAAGTGTTTTCAAGCTTTTGAAACATCTTCATAAAAAGGAATGTGTGGTGTATATATTACTTCTGTATATTTATTACTCTTTCCTTTCACCATCAAAAAAATATTTTCTTTCCTATCAGACCAAAAAAAAATGGTTGCTTCCCCTGATCTCACACTTTTCACCTGCACCAGCTGCTTCCAATTACCTGCTTCCACCTGCGGGACCTCGTCTAGTTGTTTTTGAGATTGGTTCCTGTTTCAATACAACCACCAAAGTGACCTGGGGCTGGGGCAGAAGGCTGCTTCAGTTAGGAGCAAGAGTCTTGCATCAATTTAGTTTTCTGCTTGTTGTTCTTCTAAAATTCTTAGTTCCCCACTCTTGACCTGTTTTCTGATCACTTGTATTTTTCCATCCCTGATAGGCACATGTTCCTGATTTCAATCCTACCATGAATTCTTGCTCTATTCATGGCTATTCTAGAATCCTTGAATGTTAGAACTAAAGAATTTATAGATAACAATCATAAACCCAGATTACAAAATCTTATTCTGACAAAGACTAACTTATACATTGGGCATCATTCAACTGGAGTCACCAATTCAGACTTCCCTTCTGCTCCATTCCCTTCTTCTATTCAAGTTGAGTTTCCTTAGCAGCTTTCAATGCTTAGCCTTGTTCTAATATAGTGATATTTGTGATGACAAATTTCTTGGTCTGTAATACTGTTTTTTAAAGTGTCACCCATATGCTACCCACATCAGAATCACTCAGGAATACTTGTTTACAAACATGGCTTATTTTGCCCTATCCCAAGACCCAATGAATCAGAATGACTATAGTTATAAGTTCCAGGAATCTGTATTTTTAGCAGGGTCTCCCAAAGTGAGTCTCAGGCATGCTCAACTTTGAAAGTCACATCTAGTCTTTCAGCTTCAGCTGTACTATGGCCTTCTGGGTTCTGCTACGTGTTCTTTATCAAAGCTATTGTCTATACCCTTGGCCTATTCTCATTCCAAAGATGCTTAGTCATCATGTGATTGAAACATGAGACAAAGTGGAGTTGCTCAAATTTGCTATTGAATATACTTAAAAATAATGAAATTTCACATGTAAAAACACTGTTAAGTAATTTAGACAGATTTTCCACCTACATGTCACTTAATTTGATTTTTTACTTAATCCTACAAAACAAAAATAAAAAAGTATTTCCTTTATGTCTTTTAGAAGCTTATAGACTAATGAACTTTTGAGTGAAGGATAAGAAATAAAAATTATAATAGACTTAAAAACAGTAAAGCATTATGTCCAGGTATAAATGTGAGCACAAACAGTTATCAATCAAATCCAGTTGGTCTTCCTATTGACTTAAATCAGCCTAGTTCTTTTTGGAGGGACAAACTTCAGTTATGCTTTAGAAAGAGTTTGATGTTTTTAGAATGTCATATTTTTATGTATATCATACAAAACGTCAGCAATACCATTCAAAAATAATTCAGCAGATTAAAAAATACAAGTATTTTAACTGTTACCTTTTGTGATTCAACACTTAAAAAAAAACACCCCAAAACTTATGTTCAATGTCACCTACTATGCAATCACTGTATAGAGATCTAAGTCCATTAGTTTACTTTCATAACTGTTGTCAAAGTTAAAGTGCATTAAACCTTTGAAAATAGAAACTAAAATGTCTCAACTTTCTAAATCACATAAAAGAGAATACATTTTATGCTTGCTTTGTAAGACTCTGATGTCTTTTCCTTTCAATTATACTAAATTACTGACTTGCCATGAAGACTAACATAAAAGGACCAAGCAAAATACTGTTCACATACCAAAGAAGATATAGAAATTCAATACAATAAATTGCGATTAATTTTCACTTATGTAAACTAAACAACAACACCACTTGTAAGTACTATCTTAGCCATGCTCCAAATCTTTGTTTAGGAAGAATGCAAACAGACATCAGGTTCACAGACTTTCATTAGTATTTTATACTTTCCTACTGACCACGTTGCTCATATTGTTTTAGACATTTTCATTATTCTTGTGATGTTTGAGAAATGACAAAATTAGAGAAGAGGAATCTTATAAAGATACAGCATGGCACAAAAGCTATATGGATAATTGCCTTCACAAATGTAGTTCAGCTCTCATCTCTCCTAATTAGCCTCATTACCATACTTTAAGGGAGACTAGCAGTCACTCAAGACCCTGTTCTTTTCTGTCAGAACAAGTGCTGACAGCCAAATGGACAACATATGGAAAAGTGCTCTCTTTCTGACTATTCTTTCATGCTTCAGGCCTTTGGTAGAAAACACAGGCCAGAGAAAGATTCCTAAACTCCATCCTCAAATAGGTGTCTCTAAATCAGAGATAGACAATCCACTTGAAATGCATTCATCTCTCAATTTATCACAACGTTGAGAGGTTAGGTCATGTATTTCAAGTATATTCTATAACAATTGACCATTTTCTAAAAGAACTTAAAAAGTATAAGCATACTAATTCTACTAGAAAACTTTATTTTTCGGACTTCTTCACCATTAAAACAATTATAACGCAACTCTGACTCTTGGATATTTCATGTTATTAGTTTGCCCTTGACATAATCATAATGTCTCCTGAAACTCCTTCTTAGAGGCCAAATAAAAAACTTCATCGATCATCTTTTGAAAGTGAGTTTTAAATATTAATTGTTAAAAATGTCAAACAATCCTTGTTTACAATATAACTGTCAATACAGACTTCTTTGCTGTAGGAAAAACACTTGGAACCACATTTATTCTGCTTTCTGATTAATTTACTTTTTAAAAATAATATTTGATGATTTAAAAGAAAGATCCAATCTACTATAATATTTTAAAAGGCCATAATTACATTAGTCACAATTATTATATGACTAATTTCCTCTGTTATAAAGAAAGGAAAATATTTCAGTTACTTTAGCTGAAATAATTTAAAGTTACAACTTAACCGTTAAGTACTTCTCTAAGTACTTTCTAGGCCCATTTGTGTATGCAATCACAGGTATCTTTCTTTTTCCTGATCACTTTTCCAGTTCTTTAAAAAAAAAGATTTTTGCTAGATTTTATTTTGCTTTTGCTGTGCAAAACCTATGATGCAATCTCAATGGCAACAAAATCAGGGAAATGGATTTTCTGCACTTTGCAGTTTGGGGAAACTAACAGTCCATTCAGCGTGACTGAAAAATACACTGAAGGCCAATATTTACTAAGCATGGCACACACACAGGAGCCTTGTTAAAAATCCACAACAAATCTCTCATTGCAAACAAATCCAAAGGCTTCAGAGCTTCTGCAACTGTCTGAGTAATGTTGATTCTGACAGCAGAAAGCTGCTTTCTTACTAATCCAGCAGCTAGCTAGAGGTCTATTGGCCCCACACCAAGATTTCATGATTTCTTCTCCATATTCTTTGCAACATACTCCTTTTGTAACTATCTACAGAGATGAAGAGAATAATATTGAGGTGAGGTTTTCTTACTGCCTAGTTAATATTCAAATGACATTGGTAAACACCAACCAGCTATTTAAATTGATCAGTCCAATAATGGCATACATAATTAACGCTGGGTTCCCATCAGACTGCTGGAAGAGAAATAATGGTCAGAAGCATTCCCAAATAACAGGAAATACTTTGAGCTTCACACATAACACTTTAAAATGCATGTTGCCTTCCCTTGGAGATGCCAAAGTAATATGTGATTTAACACACACACACACACACACACACACACACACACACACACACACACACAGGCAAATACTTGGAAGAGGAAAAAAGTGAGAGCATTTCTTGCATGAACAAATTTAGTATATCAGAACATGACACAACAGGCATATCTATGCAGAGCCATGAGGCTGTGTGTAATGGAGAATTAGGAGAAGTACAATTCCAAAGTTTTCTTACAAAAATCTGATTATAAATTTACTAAGGTTATTTCTGAAATTTATTTTTTGCACCCACCTATGTAGCCTAGGAAACATCTGTTCTGATCATGGTATGGAGCCAGAAAGCGAATTCCAAACCCAATGAGATTAGACGATCAGTACTCAGAGTCCTTCTGTGTCTGCAGGAGCTGCTCTGAATGACACAGGCCTCAACGACCATCTTAAATGCTTTGAACATGCTTTTCATTCTTCACGCTGTTTAACTTTCAAATGCCTTACATTCCATTTCCAAAAATTAGATAATACAATTAAGCGCCTATGATTTTGTGAGGCCCACTTAAACAAAATCACTAGCTAATGCTCTGACTCTTTTAAAAAAAAACTTTTACCTCTGAATTGGGAGTAACAGTCCACATGATTTTCTTTTTACCTCTCCTTGTTACAAGTTTAGAATCTGGCGTCCTGGAAAGGTCTGTGTCAGGAACTTCTTTCTTTCCCAGACTTAGGAAATATAACTCATGTGACACCCATGCATCCCTGAATATCACATATACATGAAAAAACCTGAGCAATGAAAAGTTGTTGCACACACATGTGCCTCATTCTTGCCTCTTCTTCAATAAAAACAAATTAACAGCAGAGCCTTGGGACAGCTTTTTAGTGTTCACACCTTGCAAAAATTTCATAGATCCATAACACATCCTTTTGGGAAAATAAGTTATATATGTTTGAGACCATTATGAAAACCCACAAAACAACAAAGATAGCCATCACAATTCTGATGACACATTACAGATAAAATTTTTCCTGTTACCCCAAAA